>JBBPTO010000021.1:0-96911 GCA_038094155.1 Pulveroboletus cf. aberrans | reverse complement strand
ACGTGGGACGGCGCGCCAGGGAAAGAATGTTCTGTGCCGTCAGATCGTCTTTAGTCGGTCTGCTTTCGAAACGTTGACCGTGAGGACGGCGACGGCGGCGTACCAGTACCGGATGAACCATTCTAGACCCGAGAGAAAGAGATGCATGGAAGGGAGCAGGCGCCGAGTCTAACTAAGAATGCAATGTTGATCGACCAAGCGTTCCACATGATGTATGATCAAATCTGGACGTCGGGGGGTTTCGTCGCGAGCCAGTACAGTATGCACACATTCTTCCGGAACCCGTTCGCAAGTGGTGTGCGAGTAGAAGCCTGTGCTTTGCCAGACTCGCAGCCTCAGAGCGTGGTGACTCCCTCGAAGCTCTCCGAGCTGTCCCCAAGGCTACGTTGTAGACTTCGAGTCACGCACTTACCGCCACTAGCCTCGCGGCGAGGAAGTTGACGAGTCAATGGCTGTATCTCAGAAAACGAGTTCAACTGAAAGCACTCTCGAAACTAGAATTCCAAGTCGAACATTCTTCTTTCGAATACTTACGTTGCGAATGCGCAGCATCGTTGTGCTCGTGGTGATCTTTGCAATTGCAATCCGGAGTGATTGGGGAGTCCTGCTATCATGATTGCGGAAGGCCCGACTCGGAGCGCGTTGATGGGGCGACTGCGACGAGACAAAGTCTGGCGTGAATGTCGGCAAAAACGATGAGTCTGGAGTCTTTCGTCTGGATGATAGAGTTTCTATTGGTTCACACGGTCATTGAGCGGTGCGTGAGAATCCTTGTCTGGAAGATCACAACTCATGCGACCGCAACCCGAGCGATAACGAAATGGCCACATTGATGTTGGTGCTCGAAGGTCAGACCGTTCCCTCTCAAGAGTTGCAGTTTCCAGCTCCGTACTCACTGCCAAGTCCCGGTGGCTTGGCTGTTGCGAACTTTGAACAACCTCAGATCCGAGTTGTGACATTGGTTGAACTCTTGGAAGCATGCCGCCACCCGTTGTTAAAAAGAAATGGAGTCTTACTTACTCTCATGATGGCGAACCAGAAAATTCAAAACTGTAGACGAACACTGGTACGAATTCCAACATCAACGTCAAGTCGATTGCCCGGGTCGTGCTGATCCCCAGTACCTGTATACTTGACGAATGTTTCTGTCGAGCATCGAGAAGTCCTGGACCGCATGGTCCTGACCTACACAGATCATTCCTTACTCTTTGGAAAACGCCCAGGCTAGGTGGCCCCGGAAAAATTGCTTCCGAAGTTGTAAGTCTCTTCTTCTTTCAGTTTCATTTCTCTTTCAGAGTGCCGAGATTACATTTCCCGGAGGGCATTCAGTTATCACCCTTGAGTTGCTCGACTTCCAGAGTCCAAATTTCCATGTCTTCCAGCCCAGTACATTTGCTAAGGCTGTCCGCAGATGATGAAGCGGTAATTGCCGGTGGACTCCGTTTATACACCGCGCACAACCATGAGGTCCTTAGGTTGGGGTAATAATCTCGTTTCCAGGCAATCAACAATTGTAATGTGGCTTGGGGGAATACTTTGGGGCTGTGACACAACATTTATTATTCCTACCGTGTTTTTCAGACGAGGCCTCGGCGCCGCATTCTCCTTTCTCGCCACGTTTTTCGAGTCCAAGTTCCCCTCGGCGAGTTCATGTGATCAAACGGGAAATTGAGAATAACATGAGGTTTCGTCCCACCTCATGCTATGCAGCTTTCCACGACACCCACTCTCTCAGGAGTTGCAAGACCTTAATGACACCATAACAACACAACTGGTACAGACTGAACCTGATGATATCCCTGTCCCTTCTTTCAATCCTCTCAGGGTCATGGCTTCTCTGCGTCTGTGCTGCGTCGTATTGCACACGCGTATGGAGCTTCGTGTAACGCTAGGGATTTCATCTATTCACTGTCGGTGAGGGAAATCTGGACTCCACAACGCGGCGAGGACGTAAAACATAGCAAGGTTTCATCTACGAAACGCGGCGACTTGGAGAAAGTAGAACGCGAATTTCATCTGATAAACACGCTGGGAATAAGGGAGAAGTGATGGCCACACTCCTAGGGTCGAGATTCGATTGAAAAAAACGTTCCAATCGACGAAGACCGCAAGATCTGCGTTGAATGCGCGATATCTAGAACCACCGAAGCTGAAGTACATAAGGGAAGCGAGCACGGGCAACTCCCAACTCGTATCCCCTCATTACACACATATACCCAGATTTGCACTCCAACCATTGTAAACCATCCACTTGTTGTATTCTGCCTCAACTCCACATTATTCATGATCCAGGTTACCCATTACGACGCGATCTCCGCCCTCCCAACTTCGAATGCTGTGGTCAACGCTACCTTGGTGCTGGATTTTACGACTGTCAAAATGGAGCCAACCTCCTGTGTTGACTCACCCGCATCCAGAAAAGTCGATGCAGAAATGACGGCCGCATCTCCTTCACAAGGCATACTCTGCGCCAAATCCGACAAGTTCATCTCATCGCAGCCAGAGTATACGGTCACGAGTCGAACTGCAGATACCAAGAAACTGAACGATAATGCGATACAACTCACAGATCAGACGAATCTTCTCCCCTTCAGGAAACTTCTTCCCGTGTTTCTTAGTCTTGCTCTATGCGTCTTTGTCGCCGTGTCAGACTCCGTCGTTGTATCTACAGCGATGCCAACTATAACCACCTCGTTCAATGCAGGATCTGTCGTATCATGGGTACCACCTGCCTACATGCTTATTTCAACGAGCTTCCAACCATTGTACGGTCGATTCAGCGACATATTTGGTCGAAAAATGGCTCCCTGCGCAGCCATGGCAGTATATATGATGGGAAGCCTGGCCTCTGGCTTCTCGACATCCATCATTCAGCTGATAATCTTTCGCGGAATCACTGACGCAGGGGGTGGAGGTCTTCAGAGCATGGCACAAATTGTCGTATCCGATATCGTCAGCCTTCGAGATAGGTACATCCTTCGCTTACTATCGTTGCTTCCGCGTCGTAAGTAATGCCTTCTTTACAGAGGTAAACATCAAGGAATCATTTTGGGATCAGTCGCTCTCGGCTATGCTGTCGGTCCCCCGCTCGGTGGTGTTCTGGCCCAAAATGTCTCTTGGAGAGTACGTTTTTCTTTATTTCACTTTCAGGATACTAGTGTTCACCATGGGTTAGTGGTGTTTCTGGGTCAACCTCCCTATGTCGCTGCTTGCCATCTGTATGGTAATATTCGTGCTACCGCTCAAACCAGTGCAAGGCAGCGTGAAGGAGTAGGTCCTAATCACCTCCTTTCATCAAAACTCTCATGAAAATTTTAGCTATAGATTATCTTGGGACACTCTTGACACTCGTTGGATCCATTCTCATTCTTCTGTCTCTCATTTGGGTATGTGAATACAGATCGTTGAATTTGATCGTTGTTGACGTAATACTGCCAGGGTGGTGTCACGTTCCCTTGGAATTCGCCCATCGTTCTCGGACCGTTATGCTCCGGAGTCGTCTTTGTTTTCATATTCTGCCTTTGGGAATGGAAGGGGTCACGTCTTCCTATAGTTCCCAGTAAGTTTCGGGCTTATTACTTGCAAGTCTCGTCTAACGAGTGATTCGTATGGTCAGTGTACATCTTCAAACACACGACCGTGGTCGGTGTATACATTGCGATGTTTGTCAAGTGAGGGTTTCTACCTCTATCTTCAATTCCTACATCTGATGAGTCCGTCGCAGTGGTTTCATGTTCTTTTCTATGTTATACTACCTGCCACATTTTTTCCAGGTTGCACTAGGATATTCTCCACCCCACTCAGGTATCTTCTTACTCCTGCTGCTCGTCAGCCAGTCATTCTCTAGCACGGTATGAAGCTTTTTTTCACTGTTGGACTTGGTGCTGAAAACCACATTCGCACTGAAGGCTTTGCTCGTGAGTAAAACGGCAAGATACCGGGTATGTGATGTGCCAATATGTTCCCTTCGAACGGTTAAGTGGCTATCTTTGGGCCTTCAATCAGGCTAACATCTGCGTTGGATTCGCTGCATGGGCCGTGGGATCTGGTTACTTGTCCACAGTAATGGCATCTACCCCTAAAGCGCCGCTGGTCGTGTTCATGTTGCTCTCTGGTTTGGGAGTCGGACAAGTAGGATCTATAAATCTTCGAGTGAGGATTGTCGTAGGCTCATGTACGGGGCTTCCTTTGTTTCCTTAGACTTTGCAAACTACCACGGTTGCAGCGCAGGCGAGTGTTCCGAGACGACATATGCCTGTCGAAGCTTCCGTCGGAATCGTAAGTTGGATTCCACAACACAATCAACCACTCACTGAACATGTATTCTGCCACAATCAGTTCGTCAGGCAGCTGGGAGGGATGCTGGCACTTGCCATTGGGTCGACACTGATGTTTGCCATTCTGTCTCAATCCTTCTGGTTGGAACTAACCCTTTCCTCTGAACAGTAATAATTCCCTCCAGGACGACCTCTCTTCCTTCTCTCTTTCTACATCTGCAATCACCGCGATTGTCAATGACCCTGCAGTTCTCGGACCGAGCACGCCACAATCCACGCTTGCTTCATTGGGACTGACATCTTCGATGGCCAGCTATGTGCTTTCGCACGGGTGTAGGGGTGGTTTTGGACTGCTGTTCATTCTCAATGCTTGTATGGCCGCCGTTGCAACGATCTGCAGCATTTTCTTGATCAAGCATCGAGGGCTGATGAGTGGCGACGAAGAAAAAATTCAAGCAGAGGCTCTGGCAGCCCTTCATGATGAAAAGAGGGAGTACACTAACGCTGAAAGTGCATAGTATCGCGACAAAGGCGATTATACGTGGATATACAAATTGGTGGAGGACGTGTCGTAGATGTTGTTTTACTATCGTGCCGCGTTTTTTTGTCGAAGCACCGGTTGACGTTGTATTACCCCAGGTTGGGTTGCAGACCCTCAGGAAATTTGTTTCAGCAGGGTGTCAAGCTCGATACTGTGAAGGCGCACATAGACTGTATCACAGAAGAGTAATCTCGGGGATGGTAACTAATAATGATCAAATTCAACGATCTGCGTTCACGTACCCAAATAAGAGGCTAGTGACAATGGGAATGGATCCCACGAGTATCAAGAATCCCAAGGTAATCTATACCCCAAAATTTTCTGCGTGATATAAGAAAGGTATTTACCCCTGTAATAGAACGAGTTTTTGAGACCCTATGGGTGAGATTCTGCGAGGAGTCCTGGGCTGGGGAATTACTGAGTGTGCCTTTCTTTCATTTCACGCTGGGTTTATAGTTCGGGCGCTGACTCAGATCTCGCGAACGCCGTTCATCCGCAATGCTTGTGGATGCCCCGTCATATTATTATACCTGCTCGCGCAGTGTCGCTCGATCGAGAAAACCATGGTTGAAGAGGCCTCTGCTGGTCAGTCGTGACGATGATCCCGTCATTAATCTTCCACACACTAGACACCCGTCTTTTTTTCCTGCATTCACATCAACGCGGCATTCACCCAGTTTGCTTATTCTACTAATAGACACCGTTCTACCCTCCTTCATGACCAAAGATGAGGAAGTGTCCGCTTCTAGAAATATGGTTTGTGTGCCCGATTGATGCGAGTCGAGCACCGTTCCAGTGGCCGTCTATTTCTCCACGGGCCATTCTATTCGGGACACAATTCGGAAAGCATGAGTGGCCAGAATGAATAAGTAGCGCATGCCCCCGATCAAAGTCAATCAGGAGTCGCTCGAGCTTTTTGAAAAGCAGTTCTATTGGAAACACGCGACATTCGGTTACTGGGCCGAACAGTCATCAAGTGGAACATTTGACCGTGCCAGTGTGTGGGACTACGTCATAGGTGGAGCTGGCGGACTCTTGGCATTTTCGTCAGATCCGACTAGGGATTCAGGTTTTGAACCCGTTCCGACGGCGACTGATATCATGATCTGGTATATCCAACGTCATTGCATGAGAAGTCCCATCGGATTCAATAGTCTCATTGATTAACTGCTCCGATTGCAGGCGAATGCACCATAGGTATAATCCCGTGTCTACTCGCAGGGAACATGTGTCAACGAAAGAATGTTCCATACCATCGGATTGACTTTAGTGAGCGTGTCAGAGATATCAGATGGACCATTGACTTGCGTGTTCGAGCCTCGGAAAGGTATGGACCGGGGCAGACAATGAGTCTGAACAGTGAAGGAGCATTGGCATATAGGTCGATCAACGAGCCAAGCGTCCACCCGATATAAGACCTGAACGTCAGGTTTCGCGGCGAGCAAGTACAGTACGCATTCACTTTTCCGTGAATAAACTGCCGGGGGTGTAGCCCGTGCTTCGCGGGAAATAGCCCGGTCGATGGACAAATGGACACGGATTGTGTGGTGGCTCCGAGCTCTGACTGTTGCCTGGATTGTATTGAGAGTCTGGTGCGCCGTTTGTAGACGAGTCATACAGTTACTTTGCGTCCATTGTCACCCATTGCACAACGAGTAACCCGAATGGTTGACAGCTATATCTAAGCGGGATTTACTTAAAGCACTCTCGAAATTAGAGTTCGAATGTTCTTCTTCAAACACTTGACTTACGTTGCGAATGCGCAGCACCTTTATGCTCGGTTATGTTCGTGGTGATCTTGGCAATTACAACGTGAAGTGATCGGTGAGTCTTGCCAGCATCGTGATCCTGATCCGAGAAAGCAGGCCCACAGTGTGAGTCGATGCGACGACCACGACTCGGACGTCCGAGTCTCAGATAAGAGTCGGGCGTGTGAATGATTCAACTTCAACTAAGTTGTAGTTACCGTATTTGGCTCGGGCCGGAGAAGCGATCTTGCATCACAACTCACAAGACCGCAACCCGAAGGACAGTGAAATGGCTACATTGCTCGAGGGTCAGAATGTTCCCTCTCGAGAGTTGCAGTTGCCAACTCAGCACTCAGTGCCAAGTCCCGGTAGCTATCGGCTGTTGCGACTCGGAGGTTTGAACAACCCCGTATCCGAGTTGATATTGACTAAACTCTTGGCCTCAATTGACTCGGTGGAGCATGCCGCCACCCGCAGTTCAAACCAATGGATTCATGCCCATTCTCGTGATGACAAGCGAGAAGATTCAAAACGGTAGACGAACACGAGGACAGATTTCAACATAGACGGCAAGTCAATTGCCCAGGTCGTCGATTTCGGCTGATCCTCAGTACCCGTACACCTGGCGAATGTTTCTATTGGGCACTGACAAGTCCCGGATCGCAAAATCGTACCTTGTGCGTACTCTTTGGAGCTTGATGGCCCGGAAAAGTTCGCTTCCAAAGTTTTAGGACCCCCTTTCCTTCAGTTACGTTTCTCTTTCAAGGTACCGCAATTGCATGTCCTGGAACGCATTCACTTGCACTTGGGTTGCTCCTGAGTTCAGACTTTCAAAATTTCCTTGGCTTCTAATCCAACACACTTGCCAAGGCTATCCGAGTCCGTGGACGATGAAGCAGTGTTTGTCACTCAGTCACTCAGTCAGTGGCCCATTTGTGGATCGTGCACGACGTGGTGTCACAGGCGCCACGAAGCTTTTACGTTGAGACAATAATCCCGTTTTCCGCGTAATCAACTAATAATCGCGTACGGCTTCGGGGGGTACCCTGAGCCTATGATTTGGCAACGTGTGCACCCGTTCCCGCCGCGTTTTTTAGATGAAATCTAGTCGCGTGTTGCTTTCTCGTCACTTCTACACAGCGACAAAATAAAACGCGGTGAGACAACAAAGGACCGCGAGAGAGTAAACCGCGGGTATATTTCATGTAAAAGACGCGGCGGGAATCACAGATCGGGATGCCAAGAGCTGCAGGCGATAGCCACACCGCTTCTAGGGCCGAGATTCGACTGAAGAGACGTCCCATTCGACAAAGACGGCAAGACGGCAATATCTGACCACGAGTGTCGCAACCCATCCGCAGTCAGACCAAGAAAATAGCAGAATCACCATGTAGTCGGGAGCTGCAGTACATAAAGGGAGGTGGGGATGAGTAACCCTCACCTGGTACTCCCTCATTACACGCATATACCCGGATTTGCGCTCCACTCGCTGTAAATCGTTCTCTCGTTGCACTCTGCTCAGCTCCGCGTTATTCATGACCCAGGTCACCTATCACGACACGATCTCCGCCCATCCAACTTTGAGTGGTGCAACCAATGTTACCTTGGGGCCAGGTTTCACGACCGTCAACATGGAGCCAACCTCCGGTGTTGACTCACCTGCATTCAGAAAAGTCGATGCAGAATCCCTGGCCACGTCTCCCTCAGCTGGTACACCCTGTGCCGATTCAGACAGTTTTGAAAAGTTCGTCTCATCGCGGCCGATTTCTACGGTCACGAGTCGAGCTGCCGATGACTCCGAGAAACCGGACGATATCCCGATACGGCTCACGGATCAGACGAATCTTCTCCCCTTCAGGAAACTCCTCCCCGTGTTTCTTAGTCTTGCTCTATGTGTTTTTGTCTCAGCGTTGGATTCCGTTGTTGTAGCAACAGCAATGTCGACTATATCCGCTTCGTTCAATGCAGGATCTGTCGCATCATGGGTACCATCTGCCTACATGCTTACTTCGACGAGCTTCCAACCACTGTACGGTCGGTTCAGCGACATATTTGGTCGAAAAACGGCTCTCTGCGCAGCCATGGCGGTTTATATCATCGGCAGCCTGGCCTCTGGCTTCTCGACGTCCATCATTCAGCTGATCATCTTTCGCGGCGTCGCTGGCGCAGGGGGTGGCGGTCTTCAGAGCATGGCACAAATTGTCGTATCCGACATCGTCAGCCTTCGAGATAGGTATGTCCTTCGCTTACTATCTTTGCTTCCGCGTCGTAAGTAATGCCTTCTTTTACAGAGGTAAATATCAGGGAATTATTTCGGGGGCTGTCGCTCTCGGCTATGCTGTAGGTCCCCCGCTCGGTGGTGTTCTGGCCCAAAGTGTCTCTTGGAGAGTACGTTTTTCTTTATTTCACTTTCACTATGCTGGTGTTCACCATGGGGTAGTGGTGTTTCTGGGTCAATCTCCCTGTATCGCTGCTTGCCATCTGTGTGGTAATATTCGTGCTGCCGCTCAAACCAGTGCAAGGCAACGTGAAGGAGTAAGTCCTAAATCACCTCCTTTCATCAAAATTTTCATATCACGCAGGAAACTTTTGGCTATAGATTATCTTGGGACTCTCTTGACGCTCGTTGGATCCGTTCTCATTCTTTTGCCTCTCATTTGGGTATGTGAATGCAGATCGTCGAATTGATTTATTGACGTAATACTGCCAGGGTGGTGTCACGTTCCCTTGGAATTCGCCCATCGTCCTCGGTTCATTGTGCTCCGGAGTCATTGTTGTTTTCATATTCTGCCTTTGGGAATGGAAGGGATCACGTCTTCCGATAGTTCCCAGTAAGTTTCGGGCTTATTACTTGTAAGTCTCGTCTGACGAACTATTCGCATGATCAGTGTACATCTTCAAACACACGACTGTGGTCGGTGTATATATTGCGATGTTTGTCAAGTGGGGGTTTCTGCTTCTACCTTAAATCCCTCCATCTGATGAATTCATCGCAGTGGTTTCGTGTTCTTCTCTGCATTGTACTACTTGCCACAGTTTTTCCAGGTTGCACTGGGATATTCTCCACTCAGCTCGGGCATCTTCTTGCTTCCGGTGCTCGTGAGTCAGTCGTTCGCTAGTTGGACAACGGTATGAATCCTCTTTCGGCATTGGGTCTGTTGCTGAAAATCACATCCGCCCTAAAGGGTTTACTCGTGAGCAAAACGGGAAGATATCGGGTGTGTGACGTACCGACATGTTTCCTTCGAACGACTAAGTGATTGCTCCAACCAGGTTAACATCTATGTTGGATTCATTGCATGGGCTGTGGGATCTGGCTGCTTGTCCACAGTAATGGCATCTACACCTGAAGCGCTGCTGGTCGTGTTCATGTTGCTCTCTGGTTTGGGAGCCGGACAGGTAAGATCTATAGATCTTCGAGCGAGAATTGCGGCAGACTCATGTGCTGGTGCTTCCTTTGTTTCCTTAGACTCTGCAAACTACTACAGTTGCAGCGCAGGCGAGCGTTCCGAGACGGGATATGTCGGTTGTGACTGCCGTCAGAAACGTAAGTTGGATTCCACAACATAATCAACCACTCACTGAGCATGTATTCGACTACAATCAGTTCGTCAGGCAGCTGGGAGGGACACTGGCACTTGCTATTGGGTCGACGCTGATGTTTGCCATTTTGTCTCAAACCCTCCGGTTGGAACTAACCCCTTCCTTTGAACAGTAATAATTCCCTCCAGGACGACCTCTCTTCCTTCTCTCTTTCCACATCTGCAATCACCGCGATTGTCAATGACCCTGCAGTTCTCGGACCGAACACGCCACAATCCACGCTTGCTTCATTGGGATTGACGTCTTCGATGGCCAGCTATGTGCTCTCCCATGGGTACAGGAGTGGTTTCAGACTTGTCTTCATTCTCAATGCGTGTATGGCCGCTGTTGCAACTGTTTCCAGCGTTTTCTTGATCAAGCACCAAGAGCTGATGAGAGGCGACGAAGAAAAGCTTCGAGAAGAGGCTCTGGCGGCCCTTGGCGATTGCAAAAGGGAGGATAACGCAGAAAAAGCATAGTTTCGCGACTGAGACGGCTCTATGTGGCTGGGCGTGTCGTAGGTATTATTTTTGTTGGAGCATCGGTTGACGTTGTATTAGTCGAGGTTAGGTGGCAGACTTGAAAAAAATTCATTTTAGCAGGTGGACCCTGCTAAGATATACACAAAGTGAGAGGAAAGTAATCTTGAGGGTGGTCAGTCGGAGTGCATGACACTGACAGTCGTTTGCTTTTTCGGATTTGTGATAGTTATATTAGACAAGCATGTGCGACAGGCTTACACTAAATAACACAGTTCGACTCTTGGATCTTTGTTCGCCATCGCGCAATATTCGCTGGGCGAATCCAAGGCTCGAGCTCCGATGCAGGAGTTCAAGGTAGGAGTGTGGGTTCCATGTTGTTGAACCTGTTAATCGCTGCCAGTGCCTGCCCTGGGAGCCATCGAACTTGCACTGGCTTCCTACCACGGAATCCAGGGTCTACTTCGCCTGCTCTTGACTCTTCATTTAACACTCGTGCAATCCTCACCCCATGCAGTTTCATTGCCCTTCCTGGGAATTTCTATCGCAATGATCCATCCACATCAGCATTAATCCCGGCTAGATAAGCCTGGCACAAGTGAGCGAGAATTACAGGAAGTGCCAGATGCATCAGAACGACATACTAGTAATTCGAGACGAGCTGTCTGTTTGCTTATGCCCTGTTCTCCGCAACTACTTTGAGGTACCGTACTTGAAATAGTGACGTAAGGCTGGCCAGCAACTCGAGCGTATTCAAGTTGAAGTTTAAAGTCCCCACCAAAGCACTGTAATACCAATGGCGGTATCTCGAGATGGCTATATACTGGCCAATTTATATGAGGCCGTTTCAGTGAATATGAGGAGATGCTCATACTAAGAGTGCCCACAAGCGACTTGGAAACAGTCCGAGCCACACTTGACCAAGTTGGTTCTTGGCCGGGAAATTCCGGCAATCATTGTCTCGACCAAGTAACAGGCGATGTCCATGCAACATCCGAGCCAACAATAATCACCGTGGATCCAGGCTCAGGAGCGCGAAAGCAGATAGAAGTGCCGAAGTTGTTGCATTGATATACGACGCTTTGAACTGACAGCTGATCCCAGGCAGTGTCATCTGTAGACCGCTTTGGGCGCTTTCCTGCGCTTTCAAGCTCGGCTGCGGAAGGTGAGACAGGCAAAGGACAATGCAGTATCACTCCACTTGAGAAACTCCGCTTACACGTTCCACTGTATCCTGCCGGCAGGGTGATCGACTCTATCTTGACTATTGCGCCGCAGGATAATGAATGGGCTGATGGGAAACGTGGGTTCCCAATCCAGACTTGTATGGACGAGCACAATGCACACGTGCTGACATACTCCTGGTGCCCCATAGCGTGGTGAGTTAAATACTGGACCTAAACCAGCCGTTTGCTGTGTCCCATTCCTCTGAACCACCCTCCGTATTTATCTCCTTGATTCATCGAGTGGGGATTCCTGTATTTCATCTTCCAAATTCCCCCTCTCGCCTTCACTCATGATGTGCGCCAAGCCTGCTTTCCCCGACGGTGATTTGTCTTCGAGGCGACGTACACAGCGTCTCAGGTTCGCTCGAAGTAGAAAGCAGATGGACATGAAGGATGTGAACCTGGCATTGGACATCATAATTCGTCCTTCACTTCAACTTTTGAAGCTAACCGTCAATGGTTGCAATACTCTCTCTGCATTAAAACGACCTTCAAGGTCTGCGAGCCGCGGCAATAATGCTCCAAGCACGTCTTCTCTAATACCAAAGGTGATTTCAATACAGTGAGATTAGGCAGAAAACTAACCGGATGTACAGAAAAAAGTTCGGTTTGATGAACAGCCAATCGAAATATCTCGCAGAGGGTTTTTTGCAAGGTTCAGGAAGGATTCTGTTTCGTCTCCTACGCGTCCCTGTCTCGTTATTCGTGTAAGTAACTCCTCGGTCGTCACGTTCATGGTTTAATTGAATATAGGATCGCAAAAATGTCGCCGCCCCTCGTAAAGTTGCCGAACTCCAACCGGAGCCCGAGACGGATTGCGAATCTGTTTATGAAGATTGTCTCTCAGACTGCCCAAGCTTTCTGGCCGACATTCAAATTCTTGAGGGTAACGCAGACACGCGGACACAAAAATGCTTCCGCAGAACGGACTTCTATGAGACGGAGTCTGGTATAGCCACGTTCGATCGGACAGGCTATGCCAATTACTGCCTCTCCAGGTGGCTAGATAAGCAACGTGAAGAAGCGCGGGTTTCGGCGAAACTCGTTTTCGAAGATCCTGCGCTTCTTCCATGGCCAAGTCGTACCCTATCACCATCTTCAGCGGGCCCCCCACCCGAAATAGCTTGTACATTTTCTCCATTGCTTCTACCTGTCTCGAGGCCACCACGATCACTTCTACTGCGCATCTGGAGGAGCATGGAGGACGAACTTCAGAATGCGATCGTCGTGCTTATCGTTGGGTTATTTATTCATATATGCTTATTTCTCTTCCTCTTGTATGATATCCTAACGCGGGGCCTCCTTCCTTCAGAAGACTGAATTCTCTCTAGTGTACTTGTATGTGCATTTCCATTTCCCCATGTGGTTGTTCTTTTGGCGGGTTCATCGTTGGTCTTGTATACAACATTCATCGGCTAATGTATCATTAGTACCATATACCTGTCGTAGTTCGACGTGCAACAAAGATATTGCCACATTCTGAATCTGCTTGAGGATTCAAACTGGAACTCGAAGTAATACAATCTCAGGGGTGCGCTTCTAATACTTCAGGCAGATGTAAAGTACAACTGCAATGCAAACTCATCCGAATGGTTTTGGTTTGAAATACGAGTCACGTGATATGGTTGTCGATCGCCGTTGGCATTGCTTGAAGTCAAGACGCTCCACTGGTCATCGCTTGCTCTTGCCTGACATCAATAACGTCCTTCATTTGATCGGTTCGGGGCGGTGCTTTGGGTGCCATCGCAGCCTCGTGTCAATACCCAACTTTTGTGCATACGACCCGTAATCCAAAATTTTACCGAATGGTTTCATTTCAGTACGTGGTCCCGCTCATCTTCATCTCAGTATTCGTGAGTGTCAAATCCAATCACGAATGTCCCATTCAGATGTCACGGTGAGTATTCTGTTGCTAACCTTCATCTTCGTTCCTCACACTCCTCCTCTCATCCTCAATCACAGGCTGTGGTGACGTCGTCAAAAAGCCGAAACTCGACCAACACCACGGTCGCTGTCACGCCGGTTTTGACTGCATCGACTGTTCCGTCACCTTTCACACCCCCGCGGAATACAAGTCTCATACCTCGTGCATCTCCGAGGCAGAAAAATACGAAAAGGGCCTGTATAAAGGGCCGAAAACGAAGGTGTGTCGCCCACATATCCATTCGTCATCTTTCGCATGCCTTTCGTGCTCGCGTTCGATTTGCTGATGTCAGACTAGGACATGCAAGTTGGGGATACTAATGGAAACACGACCAGCGGTCGGGGCGGTCGTGGTGGCTTCCAAGGAAGAAGCAGGGGAAACGGAAGGGGTGGTTTCCAAGGTCGTGGTGGCCACTTGGGTGGAGGACGGCCCCGCAACGCAGCGACAGGTTCAAATGGCACGCCTCTCGGCTCTCCTCAAAGAATGTCTCCCGTGATCACACCTGACGAGGGTACCCCCTCCGAAGCGAAAACGAAGGGCTCGGTGGTCGCTCCAGTGCATAACGAGGTCCCGGAGAAGAAGTCGAAGAAAGGGAAGAAAAAAGACGAAGGTAAAGAGGATGGTGGTACTGTGGCCCTGGACAAGGACAAGGAAAAGGTGAAAACGAAGAACTCTACGGAGGATCCAGAGAAAAAGTCGAGGAAGCGGAAGAGAGAAGATGAAGGTAAACCGGATGTTGACATCGTAGTCCCAGTTGGAGACAAGAAAAAGACAAAGAGTTCCAAGAAGGATCATGACGCCATCGCTACTCCCGTAACCACGTCTGTCGACGACCCCCCCTCCAAAACGAAAACGAAGGACTCGACCAATGCCCAGCTGGAGAATGAGGCCTCGGAGAAAAAGTCAAAGAAGCGGAAAAGAGAAGATAAGGCCAAAGAGGATGGTGGTATCGTGGTCCCCGACCAGGACAAGAAAAAGAAAAAGAAAAGCTACAAGAAAGATTCACATGATGCAGCCGTTGCTCCTGCAGTCATACCTGATAGTGACATACACTCCAAAACGAAAACGATGGATTCGACGGACGCCGCAGCGCAGGATGCGAAGGTTTCCGAGAAAAAGTCGAAGAGGCGGGAGAAGGATGTCAAAGCTAAAGAGGATGGCGACGGCATAGTCCCGGATGGGGACAAGAAAGGGAGAAAGAAGGACTCACACAATACGGTTGTTACTCCTGCGGCCACTCAGGTAACAGACTCAGCATCGACGAAATCAAGCGAAAAGAAACGTAAGAGAAAAGAAAGGGATGATACCAAGGATGCCAACGAGGTGTTAACAGTGGAGGGCGAGAGGAAGGAAAAGAAGAAGGGAAAACACAAAAAGGAAGGGGAGAAAGAGTAGTAGGAATACCTGGCATTGATCTAGAGTGCATCGCCACCACGTAGTCATCGTAGCACTTGCGCTCGAACGATAGGCTAAATCGCTCTTACCGTCATGCCAGATGATGACGTTCCCACATCTTCGGAGAGCCAGCCACGCGGACGCGGGCGAGGCAAAGGCAAGTCCAGAGGCGGCCTCGGCAAATACCTTCGCGCGCGGGGACGGGGTCGTTCCCATGGTCGCCCGGCCGAGTTCACGAAACGCCTCGTCTTGGAGGGCGAAGAAACGGAGGAAATTGACCCCGAAGAAGCAGAGGAGATCCACCAGAGATATTCTAGGCGTCAACTTGTCTCCAACGCGGACCGGTACGCGGAAGAGGAGCCCCAGCTGGATTCGGACGGTACGTCGACATTCATTCGTTCGGGCTTGCGATACTCTAATGGTCGTCGAGGTGTATGCTCACCTATTTTACTAGGAGAAGAAATCGAACAACCCGAGATCGATCTATCTGCATTTCTAGAGAAACAACGATTGTCGGATCCGGCACCGGCGTTAGCACCAGATACAAGAGCGGACAATGACGAAGAGATTGATCATTCGTTGGCACGTATCACTTCTCAGCGTCAGCCTGTTCCACAATCGAAAAAGGGACGCGTTCAAATGATTGAATGGGATGACTCACTCGAACGAATGAGTCGCGAGAAAGCCACTGCTGAGGCGAATCGAGGTTCGTGTGCACTCGTACGGAAAAATAAAGTATCTTGGTGAACCCTTACCGTTTTGTTGTTTGACAGATCTGAGGGACCGGTTCAGAGCGAAAACGAGTACTCTCAGATCAAAGCCGATGGCTCCCAAGGAGCGAAGGAAAGGTTGGTGCTCCACGCGTGACCGTGTGTTCATGCTAAACCCCTGAAGAAAACGACATCTTCGAAGCTCCGCCCTTACCCACAGAGGACAATATCGCCAAGGATCCAAAGAAAGAGATGCAGGATTTTCTTGACGACTTGCTGGGGTAGGACACAGCGGGGATGGAGGACCGCCCACTGTGCTGTGCTCCAAATGATGCATACACTGATCAAGGCTCACTCCAGCTCCTTGGATAGTTTCCAAGTCCAAAGTGGTGCTCGGACTCCACGCGATCAGTCTGTACACACGCACCATGTTCCTTGTGTTAAGTCCCCTAGCAGACGTCCTTCCTGGCCGACGTCTCCTCTGCTCTCGATGGGGCCTGGTGACCCGGACCAATACTTCCTTGGTCCGTTGTAAGGCCCCCAAGATTGTAAACGAGACCTAGTCTCGTGTCTTCATTTCCAGAAAGGATATCTAGTAGGGATACAATACGACGCTGCGAAGGGGACATGTGAGCAAATCTGTACGATGAATCGAAGGTACGTATGTGGAACTTTTCTATGGATGAATGGACGATATGGTGAGACATAAATGAACGAGTGTGTGATCGAAGGACTGATCGGGTGAGAAATCTAGCCAGTCATGACGGTTTCGTCGCGTAGATAATATTGTTGTGATCCTGTGCACAACCGTGGAGGGGAGAAAAGAATGCATGAATGACAACGGCCACGGAATTAGCAGGGCGGTATCATCAAGCGACAGTGGAACGATGGGTTTGCACGGTGACGCGAATATCCCGCAGCGATCGTGGTTCGTGAAGCAAGCGGGGTGGAGCAGGATAGATGCTGGGGGGCCTAAAAGGACGATGATGTGCTGGGATGGTACGAGAATCTGCGGAACAGATGGTGACAGGAACTGAATCTGTCATGATGGCCACGCATTCATTGATCTCGCTCCCAGTGGATGTAGCTGTACGAGACAGCTGCGACTTGCATGAACCATAAAGAGAAGGCGACGAATGATTGGCTGCCTTTTCAACGTCGACGTCAGGATATTTCGCCTCGGTGGATCCAAATAATTTTTTCTGCCTTTTGACGTGTGCAGAAGGAGCAGGAGTATAGATGGGCGATGATCCTGCGGGAATAAATTTGTTGACCCATCTGGAAGAGACTGTTCAGGAGAGCGAGAGGGCCATAGAAGACGACAACCTACTTTCGTTGTGCATGAACAGGCATTTCGATTTCAGACGGAGGTCTGTACCCAAAGATCTTGGCGACACATAGGAAGGCTGTGCGATAATGTTTACGGGCTTCGGTCCCAAACCCGAACAGCAAAAAGAACCAGAGTGCACAAGCAGGGAACAACCAACACGTAAGCTCCACAGAGAGTCGATAGTTAGGATCGCCCATCCATTCGGCAGCGGTGACTTGTCCAACATATGAAAAGCCGTCATGAGTATAGGCCCATGATACCCATGGTTGAATCGGGACGCCTTTGTTGGCGATGTAGGTGCTGAAAATGCTGATCGGAACTGTGCACAACATTTCTGAGGTGGCCAGCATCATTAAACGGATGTATCGGCTCATGCTGAAAGAGCTATGGTTCGACAAAAATTGGCTAAACTCTAGTCGGCGCTTGTAAAAGGCGGACAATGTTAAAGCTAACAAATGCTAAGCGAGACGTGGATTGCTACTGGTTGCGAGCTCACCTGAGAACACGAATGAGATGCAACCTAAAAGAGTTGGCCACATGAATACGAGGAAGTAAGCCAAAGGGGTGTTGAGGATGGCAGCGTAACAACCGACATCCTCCAATATATCAAAGCGATTTGCTGTGGGCAATGTCAGGAGTGGATGTGATATTTTTTGTGTGTACACGCACGCTGTACAACATAATCTGCAAGATAACGGTCGTCAAAAGGAAATCCCAAACGGCACGACGATAGCATGGAGGAGCTCACGTAGCACCATGACGGTGACCGGGATACCAAAGGCAATACACGAGTCAATGATAACAGCTCGACTTTTCTGGATGGGCGATTATCATCTGTAACAAAGGACGTAGGTTGAACGCACATCCTCAGTAGTCACAACAGTCGACTTGATAGCGGAAATGGTGTAGAGTCGTCTGCTGATACACAGTCCGGCTGCGGGAATACCGATGCCAGCGCCGAGAAGAATCTTTGAAGCTGGTGGTGCGTGAGAGAAGTATGAGTGGCTCATTAGGAATGCGTACAGATGTCGCACCACACGGGAGCCAGATTCGCAGTGTTATTATTCCAAACCACTGCGTCGATGAACTCTAAAAGGCATGCCACCGAGGCCCAGAGCATGTAGGCACATGTGCCTACGTTCCACGCTTGAAGATGCCACGGGAGAGGGATGAGAACTAAAACGAAACTGCATAAAGCGAACAGAGGAAAAAGAGGATAATACGTGGAGTAGACAACCACGTCCATGATCGAGGTATAGACGAGGTAAGAGAAGAACAAACCTCAGGTAGAGCCACTCGTTAGAAGTTACCTTTTAAACGGTTCGCCTGTGCTGCACAAACCAAGAACGGGGAATTGCGAATCGGTCCTTTGTCCGTTGTCATAACGCTAACCTGATCAACGGAAGACTCGGCTTGTCTGCACAGCCGTGGGCCGCCCGGATTATGCGCTGATTACTGGTTATATCCAACGCACAATGCAGGCGGGTTGAAAGCATCAGAAATGGCATTCATACCGGACGGACGCGAGGAGGCAACATGGACGCGCCACGGCGCCAATGAAATGCTATATAAGGACATCAAGATATCCACTTTAAGCAGGACCACCTACTAGCTCTGCAGGGAAATGTTGGGTTCGATGCGTATGGCTATTCCGGCCGGTATCCGTCACTCAAAAATACTGGTTGTGCAGGATTGTCCCAGTAAATACTAGACACGGCGGGTGAGTGTCCTATACATACTGTCGTTGGCACGCGTTTGACTTATTGGGTGCATATGATACGATTCTTGCGTTCAGAGGCAAAATTGGGGGATCAGCGCGCGTACGCCGCAAAAATTGCTGGAGAGATGGGACGAAGAGCACCGCTAGGGCGAGTTTTTCACGATGTACTGAAACGTAGGCCGAGAACTACGGCAAGTGTGAGCCTTTAGAGCTCGGATTCTTACACCAGAAGCAAGGGTGAAATCACGTGGGGCGAGAGTGGTAACCATTCAGATGAATTATGAATTATTAGTACTCGCCAGCGAGTCTGTAAAACGCCCGCACCCTGTGTTCGCAAGCCGAGGCAATTGCAACGCAACACTAGTTTCAGCGAGCCAAGCATCGATATTGGCGTATGTGTTATTTACCCTTCAAACTCCGACCAGAAATACTTTTTCGCGTCGTACGGCGGAGATCCCCCTGATTTTCCGAGACCACCATCTCTGTGACGAATGAACGGCTCAATCATGCGGCGGAGACGACAGGGCGACCCCAAAGCATCCTCTGCAAGTGACACTGAGTACTTTAGTGACAGTGGTTGCCATACCGTGGAGCAGCCCGCTTCTGCTGCCGGAGACGCTCTCTCTTCTCATTCCGATCAGTACGCCTCCGAGGTCTACTCTGCCAGTGATGATGAAAAATCAGACAGCCCAGTTGCATCTGGGTCGACGCTCCCGCCACGGTCTCCATCCGCAACTCAAGTTTCGGGAGAATTCAAGGTACCAACTGAAGCTGACCAGCCTGAAACACTGAATGAACGTGCCTGGTACGAGTTCGACCTCTCGGTGGTGCTCGCCATGCTCTCTCCCTTGGCAAACTGGCTAACCGGGAGTGATTACGTCAAAAATATCCTGCTTATTCTTCTTCTGGTCTTCTATCTCCATCAAATAATCGAAGGTGGGACGTCGTTGTCACCATCCTTTGCCATCTCTGGAAACTTACGATGTGTCAGTCCCATGGAGTCTCTACTTGGCTGCAAGACCACGTCGTGCACCTGGCACTCTACTACATGATTCCGCCGCGGACAAGTATCATCGTGCAGCATTGTCTGAACTGCACGCGCTCGAGATCTTTTATCTCTGTTTGTCGGTCCTGTCTCCTTTCCTTGGCGCGACGCTCCTCCGCACGGTTTTGGTGTCGTTCTCTGGCCCATCGACCGTGTCGTGGTTCAGTCTATCGCTTTTCATGCTAGCAACTGGAGTGCGTCCGTGGAGACATGTCATTCGACGTCTTCGGCGACGAACCACGGATCTGCACACTCTTATTCACTATCCTCCACCGCAAACTCAGAAGATGCAAGCTCTGATGGACAGGGTCACGCACCTGGAAGCCGAGCTCAAGTCTGTGCGGAAACAGTCCAAATCTCTCAATTCGGACGTGTACGAGCATGTGGAGGACGCAATTGAGATAATGGAGATAGCGACGCGTAGGCAGGATAAGAAGGCAGAGGTTTCGAAGGCCTTCATGGAGGGGAGAATGATGAAGCTGGAGCAGAATGTTGAAACCCTCTTAGAACGAATGGAGATTCGAGCGGACCGGCCCGTCCTTTACCAAATCATGGACCAAATTTCCACGTCTGTCTCAGCATTGGTTGAACTGTTATCTCCCTTCCTCCCCGCGTGGGTCCTGGTTCGTGTGCGAAGCAACGCTTCCCGTTCTCCTCGATCCTCGCCGAAGATGGGTCGTTGCCGCGCGTCTATCAAACTCGAGACTATACCTGAGGTCTCTACTTTCCAGCCCAAGTCTTCCGTCAAGTATTCTCGCCACTTCCACCTCCCAGGCCTTGGTCTTGCTTTGCGTATTAGCGACCTTGCGACACTCCCACTCCGCTATGTAGTCGCTCATTTTCTTGCGGGACGAATATACACACCCCGCACACGCGCACCAGTGTCCTAGTTTCCCAGAAGCAGGTTCCTTTGTAACTTCTTTGAGTTTTCACAGCTGTCTTCACCGCATGCACGCTCCCAGACGGACCTTCTGTGTATTTTTTGCAGGGTTATTGTCATATTTGTTCAAGAGTGTATCAGTATTCATTTTCGGCAATCAAGGCTGGAGAACGTGGGACCCTTACAAGGATAGTTTGTACCTACCGTATTAGGTGACTACTTTCATGGTTACCATTCTCAGACTTACTCCTGTCCCTCTCACTGTAGCTGTCCAGGCTTCGAGAACAGCACCCCTTGTATTCTTCCAGGAAGTGGATTTATTAGACCGGAAGGAGCTGTTGCACGGACAAAGTTGTGACGCTTTCTTTGTATCTCAACCCTCGTCGATCATCATTAAGTGGGGATTTGAGCAATATAATTCCCGGTGCGAGGAAAACTGCAATTTTTCGATACCCCTTCGTTCCTTCTCGACCCTTGCCATAGTGTTGCGATGTATTCACAAATTCCGACACTATCCTTCATCTCTGCTGCTTTAGCCCTCATACCTTTGTTCTGGTATTTCCAAGCTCGCAACATCGCTGCCGTGGCCATCGGAATTTGGCTTTCAGTGACGAATCTGATATACGCCGTTGATGCCTTGCTCTTGGATATGGATGCCAGCGCTGAAGCATCTGTTTGGTGTGACATTTGTAAGTTTTCTGAACTTGGTGCGCATGAGTCTGACGTTGCAATTATCCGAAGCAACACTTTTTATTACCGGTTCGCGTATTGCGCTGCCCGCGGCTTGTCTCTCCATCTGTATCCATCTCGAACATCTGGCTTCTTTTTCCTCCGCGTCTACACCTCAAGCTAAGAGACGACGTATCATATTCGAGTGTTTAATGTCCCTTGGCTTGCCAGTGATGTATACCGCTCTGCGTATGTCGGTTCCTAACCTTTCGGCCCACCTCCACTCAAGCATACTAGACCTGATCGTTCAGCCTCGTCGATTTGACCTATTTTATGGTTTCGGTTGTCGACCTGCTACTTATCCCACTGTCGCTACTATCTTCCTCGTCATCATCCCCCCGATTTCGCTGACGGTCGCGATGATTGCTTGCACCGGTGAGTCTTATTCCCTGTCAGCTCCGGTGAGCACTTATATACATATCATGGCAGGAAGTACTTGGCGCCATTTCCTCGCTCATGGTGTCCAGTTCTATGGGAAGAGGGGCTCCGCCTCCTCTCTTACACGTAATCTGTATCTGAGGCTTGTGGGGATGGCGTTGTCGGAAGCGATTTTCTCTGCTTTGTTGATCGCCATCGTGGCGTGGCATATTCTATCTCCGGGGCTGTTCTCCCTAGAGAAGATACCAAGGCATCTGAACGAAACTCTTATCCTCGGTCCTGATGCGATCACCGGTGCCACCAGGACTGTACTCGTGATCGAATGGTCGGTAAGCGTAATCCAGTCGGCGTTGTTCTTTGGGTTGTTCGCCTGCCGCTTGGAAGTCTTGCGCCAAGGTTGGCAGCTCGTCCAATCGTTGCTGCAAGTGTTCAAACAACCAGACCCACTAATGATACGGTGCTCTCTGGCGCGATCATCGACAGGGTGCGTAGAGCGGTCAATCGGACCTTTCGTCTGGTGACGTATTTGCTAGAACCTCTGTGCCGTCGCTCCCGACGACGGTGGTCCATCTACCGCTTGTTGACGAATCTGCCAGTACGCTCATGCCATACGACCTCTGGATTCACAAATCGTGCCCGTCAACGCCCCGCATGTCGTGTCCCTCGTCCATCGTCGTCGTCGAGGACGGAGACATGTCCGAGGATATCGTAATCTCCGCCCTTGCTCCAGCCCTAATTCCACTCGAGTCTCCGTCTCGTGCTTCGGCCATCGCGTCCTCGCACAACTCGCTTGCCTCCAACTTCGACCCCAGCAAGGTCGACTTTAGGATCGATACGTGGCCGCGGACACCGACGACGGTTCCTGCTCGTGTCCCCCGTCGTCCCTCGAGCGTGGGACACGTCTCGGAGCAAGAGAGCTGGCTCGAGGTCGGTCACGATTACGACGACCCGCCCTTTCCCCGCGCCAAGACCGCGGTGCATATCAAGTCACGTACCGCGGACGTTTTCCGTATATTTTCGGGATGCGGGACGGAGAAGCGCCATGCGACCTATGTGACGGTGGGCAAGGAAACGTTCGATTGAACCCCGTTCTCATTCATTATTATGTGCGTTTGCGACGCTTTCCACTCTTTGTAGCCCTAGTCCGCTTGAGATTAACCTTCGTGTATGATACGGCGTCCGTTTTTTTTGCGGTACAGTAGGAAAACCTTGCAGGCAGGGTACTGCGAAACTGTAAACGTATTGCTCTATGTAGCTGGACATGCAATGGCTCTGCAATGTCAGTGGTACGGCAACTCCCGCGTCTGTGGGCGTGACAGTCTGCTGCCATCTCCATCATATCCCACGTCTGGTCACATCAAACATACACTGGCAGCTCCAGCGTATTGCTTGATTCTGAGCGCCCACCATCTGAATGTCTATGCCGTTTCCAGTGCATACTTCCGCGCTGAAACGCTTTCATCTTCGTTCTCTGGCGACTTACATCCGTCGTGTGGTGGCATAGTGACGGGCCTTGTGTTCTGCTACTAGAAAATACAAAGGCGCTGAACTTGGTTCTGGATCCTTTGACGACACTTGGGCGCTTTCCTCGAGGAAATGTTCTCCGTCTGGAATAAGGTGGTGTTTTCGTGATCGTGCAGGCTCGGCTGCCATGATCATCAAGCCAACCTTCTATCACCTTGTGCGCTTGGCTGAGCGAATCAGGGAGCTCACGGTGACCGTCAATCCGTCCCCGGGTCCCACCGCTCTACTGTCGACGTGAGAACCCGTGCACTACTCAGTGGGTGAACTCCATCTGGTATAGGTCGGTCTCAATTCCCCGGGAATGGAAGGTCATGGGACTCGATGACATGTGCTCTCACACCCCGACCGCCTTCGAATACCGCCTCTGATTTGATACTGACGACGCCACAGTTCCGCATTGCCACTTCGAGCTACAAACGCGCGTCCCGATTTGGACGTCGGTTTGTATGCCGAAATGAGGAATGGGTCGACTAGGTGAAATGAAGAACTCTCTCATCAACCGGAGACAAGGGGACGCCCAAATTCGACCACAAGGTATGCGTACCTTTCTGCAAACCTTTAATAGAACGTCTCGAAGGCTATGACTCGTCAGTCATATTCACCCCCCCACCCGTCCTCGATCGGCTAGCACTCTGGTCAACCTTTTACGCCCGAGTTCACAACTGCGTTGAGATGGTCACCGATCTGCCAAACGAGTTCTTCTCTGCGTGCGCTTTCATCGGGTTCGTACTATGTATGATTCCCCTTCCATGGCATCTTGAAGGTTCGCTTCTTTACCGTTAAACATATGACGTGCTCTCTAACGCGCCGTCGGATGCAGCCTGGAACACGGGCACATGCCTGTACATGGTTTGGACAGGCTTGGCATGTTTGAACCAGTTCATCAACTCGGTGGCTTGGAATACGGACGTCATCGACAAGGCGCCAGCGTGGTGCGACATTTGTAGGTTTTCGCCCGCGATCGTATTTCGCAGAGCGTTCATCGCCGCCGTGTAGCTGCCAAGTTCATCGTTGGTAGTGCGGTGGCCATCCCTGCAGCTTCTCTCTGCATCAACCGTCGCTTGTACCACATCGCCGCCTGTCAGACCGTGACGAAGACGCGGGCACAGAAGCAGCGTGATGTCATGATTGATCTGGCTATCGGTCTGGGCATTCCCGCTCTCGAGATGATTCTTCGTGAGTGCTGCGTGGGGGTTCCAAAAAGCGAGTTGCTGACGGCCGTTCGTCAGACGTCATCGTACAGTCTAATCCGTACATGCTGATCGAAGAACTCGGGTGTTTCCCCTCCACTCTCAACTCTCCTCCGACGTTCGTGATCGTCGACGTGTGGCCGATCGTTATTGGGCTGGTTTCGGCAGGTTACTGCAGTACGCATTTTCGAGGCTTGTCTCTGGTGTCACTCTATAATCACTTTTTGCAGTCATGACCATTCGCGAACTCTCCCTCCGAAGAGCTCAGTTCAAGGAATTCCTTGCGGTGAACAGGAACCTGAGTTCCAGCCGATACTTCCGCCTGATGGGTCTGGCTGGCATTGAGCTGTTCTGCACCGTCCCTCTGGCATGCTATTCGATGTATCTCAACGTCTCCACGACGCCAGTGATACCGTACGTGAACTGGGACACCGCTCACGCCAACTTTTACGACATCCCACAACTGCCCGCTGCTATCTGGCGCCAGGAGCCGATTCTGGTGACCAACTTTGAGCTCAGCCGCTACTTTATCATCATCTGCGCCCTCGCCTTCTTTGCCTTCTTCGGGTTCGCGGACGAGGCGAGAAGAAATTATCGCCTCGCTTACGTGTCTGTCGCAAAAAAGGTTGGTCTTTCGACCGGATCGATGTCTGCCACCGGTACTTGGACGGCCAACGGGTACGTCACTTTTTTAAACTTTGATCCCCGTCGGATGATGATTCTGACCGACAACGTTATCCTTCCCTCCCAAACTAAAACAGATCGTCTTCTCGTTCTGCGACCATGCCCGTTTTCATCACGCAACAGACGGAGAAGAAGCGGGACTCGCTCGCCTCGTTTTCGTCGCGCATGTCTTTGCCCGACTATGGTGGCGCGTTGGCGGACCTGAAAAAGGAGTCGTTCTCGCCGACGGCGACGTCTGCTGGGTCGGTATCCAAGGAATCGCTACCGCGGTGTCCGGTCGACCTGGACAATGTGCCACTGCCGACGCTCCCCGAGGCTGCGTTCGATGGGCACGCGCCGCCTCGATATGCGAGCGACGCGGGTAACGCCATATAGATCTGCTAGAGTCGATGGGTCACCCGTTCGTCGGTCTCGCGTTCCCGGCGAACGAAAAAAAAAAACTATACATCATCTTTGTTCTCTTTTTTTTGGTTACAGCGTCATCTCCGGTCATTTCTGTATTTTTAGTGACTTTCCTCCCGCTCGTTTCGACCGTCTTTTCAGACGTACCCATAGTGGATACCCCCCCACCGCCCTCCACCCCCAGAGCCATCGTATCGCTATCGCTATGTATATTTTTGGGCTCGGTAGACTGTAGCATTTTTCACAACTGATATGACACTCGATCCAATGATGGTGAGATAACCGTCTGATTCGCTGTCGCAGATATGACGTTCGGACCGAGTTTGATCTACTATTTTTCTTCTTGCAAGCATCGCACCGCCGAGTAAGCAACATCGATGATATATGTATCACCCCCAAGGCACCCAGTACCGCGGCTCTCTTTTTTTTTCGCCACGAGGCCTGTTCGAGGTTCACGTCGCAGACACTTGATCGCCTCGCAGATCCTGTCACGCTCGCGCGTCGACCCACGCCGAATCCGTCCTCGAGCACGTGCGCGACGGCAAGCGAGTTGTTGGTGCTTGTGGGCCAGAACGAGGGAGCGGAGAGTCATGACGATCGCCGGGGTCGGATGGAGAGTTCACTGAGGAACACCGAGCGCCCCAGGATGTCCACGTCCGCGCCGCTTTGACGGCGAGTGGCAGACCGTGGTGGGACGTGCACCGCGCTCGCCAACGTCTTTTGTTGGCGGTCCCGACGAGGCGCCTGCGTGAAAGAAGCGTTCCCGGCGTATCAAAGGACGCTCTCTCAGAAAGCCTCGATGATCCGGCGCGTTTTGCAGACGATCATGCACGATGGGTCGATCGCGAACCCTCATCCGAGAGAACGGCCTCAGGAATGTTTGACGTTGTTTATACAAATGAAACGCTGGCACGTCGGCTAATGAGACATCGGCTGCGACGTGACGCCCGAGGTATCATACAGCGGGGTAACTCCTAACTGCGACATGAACGCAAGCGATATGTAGATGCTCATTCCCACGCTCACCCCGAATTAGTGGACTTGGTCAACGCGAGCTCGAGCCCGTCTTGGACGTGGGCGTCCAAACACATCCCGACGTCGCGGATCTTGTCATCCCTCGTGTCGAGCCCGTACTCAAAGGTGGCGAGCTGGAGCGAAAAGTGCTTGAGGCGGGGACGACGCGAGGCCACGAGACGCGCGATCGCGTCGACGGGCACGATCGAGGAACAGCGCAGGTGGAGGGTCTCGAGGGTCGGGCAGATTTGTCCGTCGGTGAGGGCCGAGACGAGCCCATGGTTGAGCCTCAGGATGCCTGGCAAAAAGGCGAGGGTGTGTAGCCGATGAAGGTGCGCCAGACACCCCAACACGGCACCGTCGGCGATGTCGACGCGGTGAAAAGACACGCTCTCGAGCGTGTCTGCACACCGGACGAGAAAGGGCAGGCACTCTGTCTGGCCAGAAAAGCTGCCGAGCGCAAGGGAGACGTTCTTGACGTCAAAGGATCGCAAGCGAGGGAGGCGGAGGGCGTCAAAGAAGCGGGCGAGATAGGGGGTTTGGAGGTAGATGCTGACGCGAAAGGTGTGCACGTGGTCGAGGGTGACGGGCGAGGGGGGGCGGATGTCGTCGATCGGAGCGCCGATGCCGAGGAAGAGGGTGGAGAGATTGGGACAGAAGGGGAGGACGTGCAAATAATCGCTGTGGGCGGGGTTCCAGAAAGAGTTGGCGTCATAGTCGAGGTTGAGATGGTGGAGCTGCGCCCAGGGGACGGCAAAGTGGCGGAGGTCGAGGGTGCACCAGGATATGCTGAAGCTGGTGAGACGGGGGACCGAATGGAGCATGATGGGAAGGGGATTTTCGCTGGTGGGGAGGGTGTTGGTGTTCTGGAGCTCGAGGAGCTCGAGGTGGGGGAGGGGAGATTGGGTAAACGTGAGGAGGGACGTGAGCGATGCGGGGGGAAAGTGGAGGACGAGATGCTTGAGACGGCAACCGAGGGCGAGAAGCTCTCTGTCGAGATGGACGAGGGGCCCAAAAGGAATGCAGGAGCCCTTGAGGGAGAGGGAGATGGGGAGAGCCTTTGAGCGGGAAAACCAGAGGTGGATGGACATGCACTTGGCTTGGACGAGAGCCTCCCAGTCTGTTGTGCGTGACGGGAGGGAGAGGTGGAGGGAGGTCCAGAGGCAGGGGAGGGAGAAGAGGAGGCAGCGCCAGGACCGGCAGACTTGGGCGATCAGGAGCGGGCCGGTGGAGGGGTCGAGCTGTGGGACGTGATCCGAGAGGTAGTGCTCAAAGACCTTGGCCATGATGTCTGTGGGCATGCGACGGGCGGGGGACAAGAGTGCGCCGAGCTCGTGAACGACGCCCTCGACATGATCGCGGCGGTGTTCGAGCACGGCGATGTGTGCGCGTGCGCGTTCGATCTGCTTTGCGAGGGCGGCGAGCTCGGAGTTGCAGTCGCGGAGGAGGAGGTCGATGCGGAAAGCGTCTGTCGGGGACGGGACCGAGTTGGTGCGAAAGAGATCGGCAAACAGCATCGGTCCAAAACACACCCAAACAGCGCTCTCGTCGTCCCCGATGGCACAAGACACCTTCGTCCTCGACGACTTTATCGCAAAGGCCGTCTCCTCCACCCACCCCGACCTCCATCCTTACTTTGAGGCGTTCAAGAATCTCTACTCTAGAAAGTACGTCCCCGTTCCCCGGCCCGTCCACCGCTCATCCCGCGACAGACTATGGCACCAGCTCACCCTCGAGCTCTCCGACTTTTTCGACCACCCCCTCTCCAAGCCCTGCCGCGTCGTCGTCTTCCAGCACTTTGTCCGCGAATTCGAGTCCAAGCTCAACCAGCAAAAACTCGTCGAGCTCGGCACCCGCGTCTCTGCCGAGATCACCAGTCCGTCCCCTTTCATCTCTACATTCCGCCAGCTCATTCCTTCAAGATCCACAGGCACAGCTCGCATTCCTCACCGCACTCCTCTCCCGTATCGACGCCGAAAAGTCCAAAGAGGCCCACGTCCTCTTGCTCGCCAACATCGCCCACGCCAAGCTCGTCCACGGCGATCTCGAGGGAACGAAAAAGGACATGGACGCCGCTGCCAAGATCCTCGATCGCCTCGAGGGCGTGGACAATACCGTCAACGCGTCCTATTATCGCGTCGCCGCGGACTATTACAAGGTGATCTCATCGCTCGACATCATTTCCTCCCCTGACCCAATCCCAGGCAAAGGCTGAATATGCCCCCTATTACAAGCATTCTCTCTTGTACCTGGCATGCGTTGATGTCGCGACCGACCTCACGGCAGACGAACGTTTGCTGCGCGCCCACGACCTCGGCATATCAGCCTTTCTCGGTGACTCCATCTACAACTTTGGCGAACTCGTCCGTCTCTCCCCCTCCCATTTCAAAACCTTCGATGACGTCCTCCTAGCTCATCCATCCCATCTTGGATGCACTCGACAACACCCATTATGATTGGATCAAGAAGCTCCTCTTCACCTTCAACGAAGGCAACATTGGCAAATTCGAAGCGCTTGCGCCACTCTTTCCGCAGGAGGTGCGTGATGCGTGCGGAGTCCCGTACCCAATCTGACCCAATACAGCCGATCCTCGAACAACACTATCCCTTTCTCCGTCAAAAAATCTGTCTCATGGCCCTCATAGAGTCCGTCTTCAAACGGACCGCAACCGATCGCACCATGTCCTTCCAGACCATCGCAGAGGAAACACGTCTCGCAACGGACGAGGTCGAACATTTGATCATGAAGGCGCTCAGGTGAGCACTCTCCACATCCAAGGGGGCGTGCTCCTGATAATCAGCGCGTGCAGCCTCAAGTTGATCAGAGGTACGCTGGACCAGGTGGACGAAAGTGCACACATAACGTGGGTTCAGCCCCGTGTCCTGTCACGGGGCCAGATTGGGGACCTGGCAGGTCGCCTCGGCGTGTGGATAGAACGGCTCGGCCGAGTGGAGGAGCGGATAGCGCCGCAGGTGTCGGGCACGGCGTAGACACGACCCTTTGTATACGATAAATAGCCTCCTCTCCAATGTTCATCCAACCCCGCCCCGCCACGCCACATCATCACTCCCATGAAAGCACGCAGGCAGGACGGCTTCGTCCTCCAGAAGAAGCAACGCAAAAAGTGGTCCGAGGAAGAAACACAGATGCTCGTCGACGGCTGCAA
This sequence comes from Pulveroboletus cf. aberrans, assembly GCA_038094155.1. NCBI lineage: Eukaryota > Fungi > Basidiomycota > Agaricomycetes > Boletales > Boletaceae > Pulveroboletus > Pulveroboletus cf. aberrans. Next base: position 66,966 of record JBBPTO010000021.1, on the reverse strand, counting down.
CACCGTCCGTGTCTCTTTTTTTTTTTTTCGAGACACCACCCTCACCCCGCCGTGCAGTGGGGCGTCGGCAACTGGAAGGCCATCCTCAAGGATCCCCGCCTCAAGTTCGACAACCGTTCCCCCGTCGACCTCAAGGATCGGTCCGTGCCCTCTTTTCTTTCGGTACCCCCCTCTCATGCCCACCCCAGCTTTCGCACCTACTTTCCCGACGCGTACAAGGAGCATTACCCCAACGCAAAGACCCACCTCTCCAGCAAGGTCCGCTCCACCCTCCCAGACGGCCGCTCCATCTTCGAAAAGACCCGTTCCAAGAAGCGTCGCCCCTTTACGGAGGAGGAGGACCGCGCTCTCAAGGCCGGCTACGAAAAGCACGGCACCGTCTGGGCCACTATCGTCAAGGACCCCGTCTTCCAGGAGCAGAACCGCCGCTCCACCGACCTCCGCGACCGCTTCCGCAACGCCTTTCCAGAGCTCTACCAGGCTGCCGGGTACAAACCCCGCAACGCACCCAAGAAGAAGCGCGATGGTCTCCCCCTCCGTGCCGCGACGGACGACCAGCCCGCCTCACACATCGGCCCCACCCGCCAAAAGCGTGCCTCTAGGCTCCTCAGAGGCGGTACCAAGTCCGTCCCAGAGAGCGCAGCATGCTCCGACGACGATGACGACGACGACGACAGCTCAGACGAAGACTCCAGGCTCTTCAAATGTCCCCCCATCATCACCGCCCCCCACGACGACCCTCCCGAGCCCTTTCCAGACATGGACATGGAGACCATCGACCCCCTCTCAGAACCCCTCTCCATCCCCGACTTTCTCCCCTCTGCCTCCCACTCCCTCTCCGAGCTGACCGACTCGTCCCAATCACAGGGCACCTGGTCCAGCGTCGACGTCCACTCCAGCAGCTGGTCCGCCAACGCAGGCTCCCCCACCTCTTCACATATCTCCTCGTCCGATTACCCCTTCAATCAGTCTCCGTACATGCGTCGCATGCCCACCATTGGCAAGTCCCCGTGGGGCGCACAGGACTGGTTCTCCGCCAACCCCCGCCTGGACTCCTCTGCCTTTTCGAGCAGCGGCTCTTCCTTTGCCGACGGCCTCTCCCCCGCACCCTCCTCCCCCTTTTCGTTTCATCACCTCAACCACGGCGTAATGGATCGCTACGACTTATTTCCGACCACCTTTCACGACGTTTGCTCCGAAGCTGGCGTCGGAGATACCCATTCCACCTTTTCAGACCCTGAGATGTTTCCGACCAGCACATTCAGGGGTTTCACCCACCACTCGAGCTACGCAGGCGACCTCATCTTTGGCGCACGCACCCACCAGCCGCAGCAGTCGTATTACGGTCCCGGCTTTGGTTTCGGTACCCCCGGTCTCGGTCTGCAGCCCTCGGGGATGCACTCGATGCAGATGCACACCCCCGCGCTCCCTGGCATCGACGAAATCGAGCTTGCGTCGATCACCCTCAACGACCAGGCCGACGTGCCCTCGACCAACGACGTCGGGATCCAAAAGGAGTCTGACGGGGAGACGACGTCTCTGAACATGGCCTCGGCCCTGGAGTTGTTCGCCGCTGCGGGACATGAGCTGGGCGACATGGTCAATCTGGGCCAGCACTCGACGCCGCCAGCGACGCCGTCGAGGCCCATGCGTCCGCTGTCGTCGCACGTGCACGCCAGCGGGTCTCATGGCCGGAGCATATCGGTCCCACCGTCGGCCGAGCCGAGGTCGACGATGGCGCGCTCGACCCAAGTCCAGCCTGCGATCGCACCCACGCGTTCGCTTCCCTTTTTCGATGCACCTCCCCCGCCGACGGAGAGCGTCGATCCGTGGAACAAGACGACCAACGACTTTCACAACCTGCCGTTTCTGGACTTGCACTATTACAGCGGCGGCAGTCACGGGTATCACGATCAGCAGGACGGTTCGAGGCAGGGTCAGGCGCTCGACCTGGCGCGTTCGCTTCGGTCTGCCCCGGCGACGGCGCCGTACGCGTCGGTGAACCAGGCTTTGCAGACGGCGCAGGCGTTGCTCACCGAGACGCAGGAGATCTCGGATGGGTGTACCACCGCCACGACCACACGACACCAGCGCGGCGCGAGCTTCGTGTCGCCGCAAGATCTGGAACTGCGCAAGGCCAACGATCACAAGCGTAAACGGGCCAGCTGGGACGGCGGTGCCGTCTGACTTTGGCCCCACGGCGTTTCGTTTCGTTTTCCTCTCTCTCATTGTTGTCGTTCGCTTTCCCCCATTCACGCCCCGAATTTTTTGCATTGGCATTTTCCAACACGCACGCGTTTCGTTTTCGTTTTTTTTCTTCTTCTTCTCTCTCTCTCTCTCTCAAGATAAGGCATTATCGTAATACTAAGTACGCGTACAGGTACATAGTCGTCCTCCCACACACACACACACTCGTCGCTGTGCGGCAGTCCAGCGTTAGTTTTTTTTTCTTATCGCGGAGCTAGTGACTCGATAGTCGTTTCGAACCCGGCGTTCGCGCGCTCTAATTCGACGATGTCAACGCGAGCCTCCCCCCCCAGTGACAGGCGTGCACGTTCATCGATCCAAGGGACTGACGTCGTCCCCCCCCGGATCCGCGTAATCGGCGCTGGCCCCGTGGGAGGGTGACGTGACGTCTGTCGCGTCGAGGTGGGGACGTCTCTGACGTACGTACAGCGCGCGACTGCGGATCGCGTTTTGATGATATCGGCATCCGAGTGCTGAACGTCGAGCAGTCCATTCATTCTGGTCAACACTTTCTCTCTCTCGAGGAAAAAAAAAACGTTGGTGGTGCGCATCGGAACGATAGGTTGGACCTACAAGTCCCGTATCAATCACCCCCCATCGACACGGAGGCAGAACGGGTAGGCTTGCACCCCCATACGTCACCGTATCGTCCGACGCGAGGGAATCCCCCCCTCCCTCTTTTTTTTTTTTTTCCACCCACGCGTGGGTGAGATCTGTTCCGTATCGGACCACGCCACACTCCCTTGGATGGGAACGCCAGCAAGCGCACGCACGGATCGGTAATGGGTCCTCAAGGTCCCCCGATCTGATCACGACAAGTATCGACCCGGGAACCACCAACGGATCCACTCGCTCGATTCGAAAGCCATCGTCACGTTCATCCCAGCGTTTGAGGTGACGCGTTGGGATCGCCCTCTCTCTCCTCCCCAAATTTTTTTTTTTTTTGGTCGCATGTTCCAGAGAAACGGTACGCCGCCGTGCGATGCTGCGCACGTCCCCCCAAAGTTCCGCCGTCAAATGGAAACGATGGGTGACGGTGTGGTGCGGTGCGGTGCGGTGCGGATTCCACGACGTACGCCACGCCCACACCTTTTTTTTTTCTTTCTTGCTAGACGACGATCCCATGGTGGACGAAATTGGGTTCAGTATTTGGAATTGGAAAAAGAAGAAGAAGAAGAAAGATGGCACCGACCGACCGACCGTCAGCAACATCACAACGTGGTCGTGGTCCGCGATCGGAATACATGACGCGGGTGGGCGTACGTGGGTGATGGACGGCGATGACGACGCGTGCACGCGTGTACAAATCGATGTTGGTGGGGCATCGATGACGGGGAGGTGTGGTCGGGGGTGGCTCGAATCCAGAGATGCGTGACGGGGTCCGTTTTTTTTGGACCGATGGCTTTTGGGGGAGTCTCCTCTCGCGTTCGATTTGTCTCGCGGAGCCTGCCACCCGTGGCCCTTGACTGGCGGGGAAAGATCGCTTCGTGCCAGGTCGGCCGCAGCGCGCCGCCGAGTCAGCGAAGGAGAGAGAGAGAGAAAGCGATGACGCCATGGGTCCGAACCGCTGGAACGATCGTTCTCTTCAGTTTCGAGTGCCTGCCTGCACGCACGCAACGAGGCATCGACATGGCACGCAGCGCGTCGTGTACATCGATCGTGCTGCCAGTGACAGTGGCACCCGACCCGACCCGGCGGGAAGGGAGATAATCGATGGGTATCAATCTCCTCGAGGTGGGATCGATCGCGCAGAGGAATTTGCATTTGGTCAATGGTGGTACGTCTGAATTCCTCAGATGCCGTTCCTGAGTCAAGTCCTCGGTTAAAGATGAAAAGGTCAGGTTCTCATACCCCTTCAAGAAAGCAGGCATTGGATAAAGGACTGGCGGCCAAAAAGGGTGAGTTCGTAGGCAGGACAATTAGTAGAAATCGAGAGAGGCTAAGCCAATCGGGATCGACACGCGGGATTATCACATATATGTTCGGTTGCGTCACTGGAAGATGGGATGGATATTTGGGTCCCCACGAAGCCAATTGCCAGTGCCTCATGCCATCAGGCGGCCCGGTCGAGCGTCGCGAAGAGTGTGCAAGTGAAGATGAACCTTGTCGGTCTCGGCTTGCATGGCATCCCTGAGGTGCCTACTGGTGGACTTCCTCTCCACCTCTCGTAGATCAGCTGAATATGTTCGCGGGACTACGAAATGTTGTAGCGATGGATAGCTTGGGTATAGCGCCAAGTTGGCGGAACCTGTCAAGGGCATGCGGGTGAAAATGGAACCGTCTCATTGGCTCGACCATGATTGGACAACGTGAATCGGATCTCGCCGTGAAGTCCTTACTAAGGCACTGATCGTCACACTAGTAGTGGGATCCGGTCAGACCATAGACAGGTCACCTGATTCGGACAGATGTGCAGTCACTATCCATTGTTATGTACCAGCCTGTTGATCAATGTCCCTTGCCAGCAGGATGGACAATACACACCCTGTGACACCTATGTGAGGAATCTAAGTGATGGATGCTTGTATTCCTGAAATAATACTGACAATGTTGGTCCATGCTGAACTAAGTAGTATATTTGTCAAAATGTGTGCACTATGAAGGGGTAGAGATACCCTAACTACAAACATAAGTAAAATGAGAGCTAAATGTAGCTAAAAGACTAACCTCAGCTGTTGCACAGTGGTGGCAGAACAACTGAGGAAGGAATTACAAAAGTGGACAGATTAAGTAGTGACAGAGATCAGAGTGCTTGAACTCCGATGTAACTCCGACGTAATGTCCGGAATAGGAAATATGAGGTCCAAAGAAGAAAAGGGATGTTACTGGCTATTGAGCCAACTCCAAATAACTCTGGAGTGAGTTGTACTTTGCAGAGAAAAGTTCAGAGTTGCACAGAACAGGTCTGGATTAAGTTGAAGGACCTCAGAGGAGTTATATATTTGACAATATTGCTTCATTAAACAGATGTCTTTGAAAGTGAGTCCTCTGGCCAGTTATGCATGCTAGAACATTGGTGCAAGCTAACAGGAGGGTACAAGGGTACTCCTGTTGCACAGGGCAGAGAAGAGAGAGGTGAGTCGAGGATACTCACCGAGATAGAGACTAAAGTTCTTGTGACCAAGTTTGGGTTAAGTGAGATTGATGAGATCAACCCTTGTAAAGCTTCTTAGAAGCTTGATCTCAAGGGGAAATGAATCTCATTATTGATTACATCATGGCATCTATCACCTTTAAATACATCTAGGAACATGTATGTATTTGTGTGTGATGTAACTAGAATAGGGTTGATAATGTCAGAATGACATCATAGGATCAGTCATGCTGCTCCACTTATTTGAAATAGGTGGAGTTGGATCTGGGTCGATCCAACACAGCCATTGTGGAGCTAAGAAAGCTCCAAACCAATGACATCATAGCTGAGTCATAAAGACTGCATCTAGATTGTCATGTGGTTGATCCTGAAGTGTAATTAAGATTACACTTTAATTAAGTTTGACTGATGTAGCAGTCAAGCCTTAATACTTGACCTAGATCTTTAGTAACATGAATAGTGTATTAACACTACAGTCTGCCTGTATTAACAGAGCACAGGACCTAGTGTTCAATTCACAGAATCTCAACACAAGCTACATGTCATCCAAGATCCTGTCCTCAGATTGGAATCCAGCAGTGCAAGCAGATTCAGCATCTGATTTGTGATACAATCTTGATTCCTGCATTGATTCAAAGTCTTATGGGCTCTGCTTTCTGCAAATTGAATGACACACAATGTTGATGCATATGAATATTTGTTGTGCTAGTTTAAATCTAGAATACTGTACATGTCCAGGTGCAATGAAAATGGATGGCATAGTGGTGAGTGTCCAGTCACAATATTACACAGGATTGAGAAATAGTACTTGAATGCTAGACAAGAGTGTCCACCAACTCTTCACCCTGTGGCAATTTGCTGTAACTGTATGGCATCAGCATCACCTGTGACATCCCAAAGTTAGAACACCACCCCTACATCTTCATCAATATCTAGTTGGTATTCCATCTAGTTTACAACTTACCCTATCCCACATTCACTTTATCAATGAAGTCTGACCTTGATTTGGTTGCATACCAGCACTGTTGAGTGTGGCCATAGTGCTGTTGGCTGCACCTTTGCATGTTGAGGCAACATAGTCAGCAATGGCTATTTACACACATCAGTGCACACAGGCACATAAATAATGTGAAATGCACCTAGTTTGATCTTGCTTGGAAGCAGGAAGAGAATGCTGAATGGTGGCCAGTTGTTGTCTTTTGGCTCTTCTTTAGCCACTAATGCTGCTACATGGTTGATTGCAAAGTGAAAAGGACATCCCAGGGCACAGCAACAATGATGATGATGCACCACCTCATCCAAGGAATGTTGTCAACTAGAATGAATCAACTAAAGCACAATTGATTAGGGGATGATTCACATTCAACCTGGTTAGTGCTGTGTTTCATGCTGACAGCAATGGTGATTGAGTTTGCCAACACAATAGTGCCACATCCATCAGCAAACTAGAGGTTTACTCTCCAGACTCCACAGTTAGTACAGACATGATAGCATTCACAGCTTCGACAGAGATTTACTCTATGTGAGGTTTAATCAGTTAGTATAATAGTTCTATTAGTTAAAAAGCACTGATGAATTGTAGTAAAAGGTAGAATTGTAGTAACAATATGCAGTTAAAGTTTAGCTATAATGTGTAGTCGAAGTGTACCACTTTGTAACCATACTCAATAACTGCACTTTTATTATACTTTTGTTAACACTTTTGTACGCTTTTTGGTACAGTTTTATTACACTTTCTGAGCACACTTTTGGTACACTTTTTTATACACTTTCACCCTTTCTGACTAGACTTTTGATACACTTTTGTATGCTTATTTGTACAGTTTTACTACACTTTCTGACTGCACTTTTGGTACACTTCTACTACACTCTGTGACTGCACTTTTAGTACACTTTTGCTACACTTTTGTACATTTTTCATACACTTTTACTATGTTTTTGCTACAATTGGGTATACTTTTTAATATACTTTGACTATACTTTCTGACTACACTTCTGCACATTTTTGATATACTTTCACTATAGTTTTACTACACTTTTTGACACTTTTTGATATACTTTCATTTGTTTGTATACTTTCTAGTATACTTCTTAACTATACTTTGACTATGCTTTGTAGCCATAATAAAGTATAGTAAACATATAGTAACAAAATGTAGTTATAAAGTATAGTCAAAGTTGGTCAAAGTATAGCTATAGAGTATATCAAAACTATATATTGAAAAAGCATATAAAAGTGTAGTAAAATCATAGTTAGAAAGTGTAGTAAAAGCATATTAAACAATATATTAATAGTATTTAAAAAATGCATGCAAAACTATGGTAAAGTGAAGCAAAAAGTCTATTGAAAATATATCAAAAAGCATATAAAAATTATATTTAGAAAGTGTAGTAAAAACATTCTAAAAGATATATCAATGGTATATTAAAAAGACATACAAAACCTTAGCAAAACTGTGATCATAAAGTATGTCAGAAAGTGTATTAAAAGTGTATTAAGAACATATAAAAGTATAATGAAACTGAAATTAAAAGATAAAGTAAAAATATATGAAAAAAGTCTACAAGAGCATAGCAAAGGTATAGTTACATATAGTGAAAGACTACCAAAAGTGTAGTTAGAAGGAGTAAAAATGTATCAAAAAGCATACAATAGTGTACTAAAAGTGTACCAAAAGTGTAATAAAAGTGCACACAAAAGTGTAGTCAGAGACTTAGCAAAATTGACATTGTATCAAGTTTGATTTTTGGTAAGCTGAGTTTAAATTCTTCCCAAACATATATAAGCCCTCCACTCCCCAACTTTTTTATCACACTTTCTTTCCTTTCAATCACTATCATTTCATTTTTACTTTATTACTTTATTTATGTTTTAATGGATCAATTGTATGTAGACTTTGATTAATTATTGTTTGTTTCGCTTTTTTATGATTATGTAATATATATATTGACTTCAAATTGTATTTTGAATAATGAAATGTTTATTTTTGTTGAAGCTACTGTAGAAGCTGTTTAGTCTGTCCAGCCTTGCTATTATCTGTCCAATCTGTGAGATTTGTCCAAACTATTAGTGTTTGTCTCTGTGATATTTGTACAGACCTCTACCTTGCTGGAATAATTGGGGTAGACTGGTCCAGACTAGGCAATGGCACCCCTAGCTTGCTGATGTCCAATGGTTAAAAATCTTTTGTCAAAGAAACCACTGGCAAAGAAGGAACCAATGATGGAAGTGGTTGTCATTCCAACTGATGTGATGGCACAGAGCCATTGAGGTGCTGAGAGACACTGAGTGTGTGAGAGTACTGGTAATGTGAGGGCAAGGATTAGGGGTGTAACTGTATGAAAGATAATTGAGAAGATCCATCCTGAGTAGTAAGGTAGGCAGTGGGCTAGGTTGAAGTGACTGCCTTAAGACAAGGGGGCTTTTCCCCTGAGAATTCCTGAGAACATGGTTTTGTGAGACTGTGGGAAATGAGCAACAGTACTATCACTGCTTCAGAAGTGCAAAAAACATAGTATTTTTAACACCTCAACAACACTCTCTATGCATCTTGGTCTCATATCATATATGCAATACATGTTAATACATCTCCTTCTTACTATTTATCAGATTTTTTTCTGTTCGTGTTGAGGTCATATGATTCTTCTGATGTTTTGCTCGTGTACTAGTGCAAAATCTCTGTTACATCAGGTCATGCTCTAAAGGCACTCGATGTTCCCGCAAACTGTGCAAGGGGGATCCTTACCCCGGGTTCTCAACTATGAGTATAAGTATACGTGCTACACCAAAAAAAGGCACGACAACAACATTCAGCCTTCGAAGCGGACAACGCCTTAAACACAACGAAAACCCAATAATATAAATAGCTGCTCGTCTTCATAGCGGTGCTCACGAGGCAGGGAGCCTCGACGGCCCCGCTTCCGCATTGATGTGTTGCTGCCGTTTGATGAGCGGACGAGCGGCACCAGGTCCTGTATTCGCAGAAAAAGCGTTCACAGAAGATGCAGAAGATGGGGCCTCCCCGGGGTGGGCCTCCGGTGGCAAGAGGAACTCGACGTCCTCATACATGTGCGGGAACAGGATAGCCAGCATGTCATCCACCCTATGCGTTGGAATGTCTGAGCTCACCGAAAGGCAAAGACGAGGAATCACGCACTTGAAGATAAAGTCGCCTTTTTGAGGCGGCTGTCCTTTTTTTCCTGATTTCGTCGGCGAATCGACTAGTTTCTTCTCCGAGTCCATCGCAAACGAGGTGACGTTGAAGGACCCGGCCGAGTTGTCCTTGGTGTAGAGTGACAACCCCTGTCTGGCAGCCAAGTCAAGAATGTTCTTCTCTACGGTGTCTATGGCTCGATTCATCCTTCCTGTCACGTCACTGTATGCATCAGACATACCTTCAGCATAATAGCAAAAAACTGCACTTTTTCATCAGAAAATGAAGGGAAACAATAGAGCGAGAACTACCTTCGGTTGCTCGGGTTTGGCCCATTCGATCAATACGTGCAATGGCTAATTCACGCTTTAGCAGCAACTCATGCCGACGAAGCGCAGGCTAACCTTGCACTTCAAAACCGTGGTTCACAACACTCTCCAAAAGGAAAACCCGAGAGGCGCAGGTAACGTTCAGGCCTGCGTTATCGCGTTCGCTTTGCAGATTCAAGTAGGGTTCACATCAAATCGGGATCCACCTACCCATGCAAGAGCAGAACTTGAAGATCGGGATCCGTTCTAAATCTTCTTGCCGCCCCGCCCCTTCCTCTCCCTTGGTTTTGGTCGAGGCGTAGACATGATATACCTGAAGTAGCCTCAGCGAGTGCAACATTGCCCACATGGTTACGACCTGCCATTCCGAAGAAGTGCGTGTTCGACGACTTCAGATCACGCGCACAATCAACGGTAAACCCTTTTGGAGATTGAAGACATGAAACTCACTTGCAAGGGAGTCTGCCCATGCGGAAAAAACGATACTCTTGGCGCCAGGATCTACGACTTGGATGTATGACAAATGTCGAACGAGAGTCTGGATCTTGCTTCCGTAGCTTCCGTTCGACTCCATCGTCTGGATATCTGCAAATAAGTTGGGATCTCTCGGATGGTTAATATATTTGTTCGCGTTCTTTGGGTATTTTACCCTTACCGATCATGTTGTATCGGATTTCCCGACGGGATACCGGAACTATTTCGCCATTCTTCAACACAGGCTTTGGAGGAGGTGGTTGATCCTCCTGAATACTGAACCGCTGCATTTGAGTGGGATCGATGCGAGCCCTACAGGGAGGCGGTGAATCGGTGGCCGTGACTGATCATAGTTAAGCCGAATGAATATACCTGCAGACGGGGCAAGCCCTTCCTTGGCCCCGAACAATCCATGCCTTCATGCATCCCTTCAAGTAGTCCAAACAGTTCGCCAACCAGTCAGCTTAATTTACGAAACGTACCTCGCAAAAGATATGAGCACTTTCAAGACGGGTCATTATGTGTTGCTTTGTACTTTGGGTAAATAATAGCTCACCAGTGAGTGATGAACCCTCGCAGAAACTCGCACTGACACAGAATACACAACGTGTCATCGTCGTTGGAGCTTGGTCCGTCACTAGCAAGATGTTCGAGATATCGCTGTCGCGCGCGTTTCGTATTGATCCTGGCTTCGAGGTCGGCATTCTCCTGACGAGATGCCTCCATGGCACCGATGAGGGCGCCTTCCCATTGGACCTCCGTCACAGTGTCAGAGATCTCCTGGAGCTGTCGGAAGTAACTAGATGCCTGTAAGCAAAAGCGAGGGGAATCGGAAAGGTATAGATACGAACACGATACGATCGTTGAAAACCTTTCGTAGCAGAGCGAGATCAGCATCTAGCTTGTCCATGGTTTCCTCTGTCGTGAAAGCAACATTCTCGTCAACGCGTGCGACAAAGTATCAAACGAGAGATTGCCTACCCAGGTCCGTTATGAGATTGCGCAACCTGGTAGCTCCGTCTTTGGCTATAATCTTCTCGGGATCGTGTGCGCTCGGGATACGAGCAGCCACAGCGGAGAGATCCACCATCACGGATTTGAGGGCACGTCCGGAGAGCTGCAGTTCCTTGCGTTGTCCCAGCAGTTCCCCGTACAGCACTTGGTCCTGAGGCTGTATTTCGACATCCCCTAGAAGCACCAAGTTTTCGTGTGCTTGGGCCTTTGCCCGAGTAGCGGCCTTGGTGCTTCTCGCCCTCTTCTCCCTTCCCTCGTGAGCTGCGAGGAGAGTCCGTTCCGCAGCGATCGTCTCCCTGTGGTCGGCGAGAAGTGCAGAGTAGGCTTGCAAGTAAGCCTCGGCCTCGCCTTGCGTGTCCAATGTACGGGCATACTCTTCTCCGTCTGCTTGTTCTCCTGTAGAATTGAGCTTCCGGGTGAGGAGTTCGATGATCTTGGTGCGCCATTGCCAGAGAAGAGCGGACTGTTCGTTGAGGATGTGTTCGATGATTTCGTCTGCTTCTTCGAACTCAGGTGATTCGTCAAATTAATATGAAAAGGTTCCAAACAGACGTTATGATGGGGGTACCCACCAAATGCGCTGATCTAATACCTCCGCCCTTCATGAACGGTAATGAGATCAGCAGCGTTTGTTCAGTCACATGCTTCTCCGTCGCAGCGGCGCTCAGCCTTCGCATAGCCTTACTTGCCGCTTCCTCCGTAGCTAACCAAACATAAATTCTAGTCCCAACGCGTGACACGAGCGACAAACTCACATTTGAGCAAGTCCTTGCGGAGACTTTCCGCGTCTGCATACGCCGCGTCTTCCTTCTCTGAGTAGGAAGATCCGAGAACGTGATACACGTCACCCTGCAAGAATTTCACTCGGTGAAGAACCATGGAACATTCCCGTAGACGAGCTTGTAATGCCATTCGTTTGATCCTGTGATCCTCCCCAGCTGGGGTCTTGGGTAAACCACGGTCTTCGATATCCTCATCCTCTAAATCGGAATCGAGATCCATTGGTGACATCGAGTCGCGCTCTATTTCCCTTCCTTTTCCTTTGTTCGTGTCCTTGCGTTGATCATTAGAAAGCATGGTTCCTCTCGAATCTCTCAGCGCTTGTGCTTCCTTCTTGAGGACATCGCCTTTCAAGTTGTGCTGCGCTACGGACGATTTAATCTCATCGATGAGCTGGCTCGCTTCTGTTTCTGCGGTGAGCAGGTGATCGAGGGCCCGTTGGTACCGGTCCAAATCGTCCGAGCAGTGCTGCTGTAGTTGAGCGAGGCGAGTGAGTGTTAAGATCTGGATAGTCAGCGATGAGCAGTCATGTAGTAACTCAATGAGATCGAGCTTATGCAAGGCAAGGTACTGGCCTTTACTCTACGATCCTCTGTCAAGTTTCTCCAATTTTGATCTTTCATAGACTACAGAATAAATATGAGTGCACGGTGAGAGAAGGGGCGACAGGCATGCATACCTCCAAGACGTCTGTCATGCTCTTCAGAGCCCCCGATTTGTTCAGTTTATCACCTTGTTTCAGCAGCTGTCCAACCTATGCCGCACCAAGTGCCAAAATGGGGAAGATGTACGAAAGATGTGCTAGCAACTTACCTGTGGGTGTGTGCATATCCCTCTCAACCTTCTGAGCACGTTTCTCAGAACACCTGCGTCTACCTCCCATCCTGCGTATGCTGCTACCCCACGTGCATCCAATCCAAGTTCGGTGAGTGCTTCCTCAAGGGTTTGGTCATAAACCTTTTCGATGTCATACGACAAACACTATAAGATATCACAAATTCGACAACTTACATGCCGTTCAACCCTTCCGAGTTCGATTCCCACCAAGTATCTTTGTTGCTGGGGTATCGTCAACTCATTTCTAATCGTGGATTTCAACGTCCTGTTCCGTGAACGGAGTTAGAAAAGGATCTTAGTTTTGGCTGCGCTAGCTAACCTGACAGAATATCTCTGGAACAATGACGTGAATAGGTCTTTGAACCCGCTTTTCAGAAGTCTATTCCACATTCGCTTGGGTGTAACAAGGTCATCAATGCGCAAGAATCGAAGAACACCAATGAGGTCTGAGACCTGTGCACGGGCTGGAGTTCCGGAGACGGCGAAGGAAGATAAACGAGGAATGAGAGAGACCATTTCCCTGATTGAGAGGCATCAATACAGTTTTGACCATCATGGTGAAGACATAATGCAGAAGAGGAAAAGTACGAACTCGGATCTGCCTGTTCCCATCATCTGTACTTCATCCATGATTACCCGGTACCATTCACACGTCACAAGGGGGCTCCTTGGTCTCCTCAGGATCTTGTATTCTACGGCTTCTCTCCGGGGACGTTTAGGAGGAGCACGGGCGACAGCCATGTCCGATCGGAGGACATTATATGTCGTGATGCAAACGTCAAACCGGTTAATGTAGCTGGCCCAATCGAGAATTCGGTCCGAGTTGCCGTCTGAGTCATGGGGCTTTAGGTCGTGCAGGGCACCAAGCCCGGTCTCGCCTGCGACGTCGTCCTGAAAAGTGCCGGCTTTAGGTTTGCCACTCCATTCAGCATTATCCGTGCATCTGGACTTGGATTTTCGGGATGCTCGCTTCATCTTTTCGTTTTCCACGTCGGCTTCTGTTACCGGTACCCGTAGCTTCGCCCAACCTTCATATACAAAGACTTTGAGATCGGGTGCATAAGCAGAGAGTTCGTCTGCCCATTGGGACGCTAGTGCAGGTGGAGTCACAATGAGAGTTGTCTAAAAGCACAAGATGTTACTAAGTTTTGTAGGAGGTATAAGGCGAAACTAAATCCATTACCTTTATTTCTTTAACGTGCAATTGTGCTTCTGGATCCCACCTCCGATTCAAAGGGTTCCTCTCCGGGGCCGGGTTGAGAAGCATTAATGAGATGCACTCCATCGTTTTACCCAGACCTAGTCCGGTAAGCCTTGTAATCACACTGAGTATAGAGACTGAACAAACCGGGTTCTTCAGCAAGTATCCCTCCCAGAGCCGTATTGGACTCAGGGAGAACGGGACTAAGCGCACTTGTAAGTCGGTTGAAGAAGAAATTTCGACCTCCTAGCTCTACCGCCTCCCAGAACAGTGGTAAGTGCCTGCTCTCCGTACTTGAGGAGGCCTCCGAATAGTCTGACGGTACAATGGTACCCGCAGGGGTGATTCGCTTGCCCTCGCGTTCTAACATCCAGGCGACAGTGCGTCTTTGAAACGGAAGCAACGTCGAGAGGAGTCCATCAGGTTGCAATGATTCGTACATCACATCTTGCGCAAGAGGGGGTGCTGCACGCATGATTTTAAGAAAAAAGGGAATGGTGACCTCCACTGCTTCAACAGCATTGCCACATAGAGAACGTGGGAGGGATGTTTGTGAGAGAAGACAGAGGATTCGACGCTGGAGACCCTCGAGCTCGTTCACCTTACTTTGCGAGAGCGAGATATTGAATGGATGATAGACCTGGGGTATCGCGAGCGAAAGCGTGAAGTTAGCACGGAGTTCAAAAGGAAGATCCAGTATTGGGTCATAAGCGCCTTCCGGAAGAACGCGTAGTTGAAGGCGAGCCTCCAACTTGGCGCGATTTTGGGACTGGAGGACGGCGCAGGCCGTGATAAGATCATGGTGCATCCTTGAGGACTGTATATCTTGCTCTTCAAGACTCTCTTCGACCAAGTTATCCGGCCATGGGATGTCCGGCAGTAAACATAACCACCTGTCACTGTACGCTTGTATTTCTGCCATTGAGGAAGGAGGAACTCCTTCAGGTTCTCCGGAAATAGCGAGAAGACGATTATGATAACGCGTCATAAAGAATTTTCCCACATCTATGTCCCGGGAGCGGGACATGGCGGCCTGACGGATTGCGAGAAGAGAACCCAGTTCCCTTTCTTCTCCAACCCATCTCCATTTCATTGCAGCGTTGTCGTCGGCGTAGTGTTCTGAACCAGGGTCGACCGTCTTGTTATACCGCAAGCGCAAGGCGAACTGGTAAACTTGAAGAAAGGAACTGTGCTCAGTTTCGTCCGCCTCAATAATGAAGTCAGACTCTGATTCCCAAAACGATGGATAAATCTGTCTGTATTCCATGTTGCTTTCATCTTCGTCGATCCATTCAGTTTCATTCCGTTTATCGCTAGAATTCCACCCCCCGCCGTCGCCAAGTCTGATCCGCTTTGAAGTGCCAGGGGATGATTCCGAGCGTTTACGTTTGAGACGAATATGACTGTTCTCCAAAAGTCCGTCACTTGTTGGATCATCTCCAGCGGCTTCGATCGTGTCTTCCTGGGTAAGCGCGGAAATCAAAATGCGCAGGTTTAACGCAGGACGAAAGTCATGGTTATTGAAAATTGCGCCTCTGAAGTATGAATGATAGCGTCTCTCTGGCCAATAGTAAGACGCTTTGCGACGCAAGGATTCAACATGGTGAATGATGTAAATGTCGTTTCCCGAATCCATCCCGTGCACAAGACGGTGAAGAAAGGAGCATCAAGGGATACGTGTTTCAAGTTGCGTCGGCCCAAATTAGGATAGGCTGCCAATATTTAAATTATGACAAATCTGATGTCACGTGATCTCACTAACTTCCTGTTGTTGGCTCCGTATTGGTGCAGTCTCATGTGGCACGATGGGCGCGAATGCTGGCGATGTATTCGGTATATTGATACAAGCTAGATATGCGGGTATCGAATAGGATTGGGGAATGATGATCTAAACTAGATGCTGAAATAAATGCTCGGGTAGGACACGGTGTGGCAAAGGACGTCGATTCTGGCTCGCGTCATGGGTGTTCAATGAGGTGGCAGCGGCCAAAAGTGGGGCCTTAGTTCGGGGCCGTGGTCGTGAGAAGAGTCATCGCTAGCTCGTCAACGTCATGGGGGATAGAATGCGGAGGAAGCCCAGCGGTGCGAAAGCGCTAGATCTTCAATTCTCGAAAGCCGCGCACGTCTAACCTGCCTGTCCCATTCCGTTGCCATTCCTCTTGCATGCCACCTTCATCGTCCACACTGGCATCCTCCGCTTCCCTGATCTTCGCCGTCCCCTTAACGTCGGCTGTTGCGCTAACGTTCCTCTTGAATCGACCGCCGGGGATGATAATTCTTCCTGCGCTCGCCCGTTTTGCAGCGAGTGTAGACCGCGGTTTGGGAAGTCCGAGGGCTTTGCGTTGGCGCCGCATCAAACGTTTTTCAAGAAGCATGGGTTTTGGTTCTGGTTCTGGAGGTGGCGTTCCAGGAAGCGGGGAAGAAGCCACCGAGGAAGAGCGTGTAGAATCAGAAGATCTTGGAGTGGAGAGTTCGGGTGTTGAATCCTCTTCCTCTGGATCCTCAACCTCGATGGCGTCTAGGTGTGGTCGTAATTGCGTGGCAGAAACAGGAGGTAGTCTGTTGGAACTACGTGTTCTCTTTGCTACGGAATCTGATACGCAGGAGGAGCCCGAAGATTCGTCAAAGGTGCGCTTAGGGGATCGATGAATTCGCAGGATTTGCGAAGAGTCTACATTCGCCGGTTGTGAAGTGACAGGTGTGGGTGGTAATACATCAACATCGATTTGGGGTACTGACGGAACAGAGGATAGGGGTGATGGGGACCGTGACATAGGAAGAGGTATTTGTGTGGGGGTAGGAACCATGGTTTCTTCAGTCTGCACCTTTGCCCTCGCAAATTGGCCATTTTTGGAGCGTCTGAGAGCAACCTTAGACTCCGGCTTCGCCTTGGCTCGTGTCGACTGTGGCTTCCTCCTTACAGGAGATGACATGAGGGCTTCTGAATCCGCTGGCCATTCACAAACGTTTGGAAGGCCAGTGTGTGGACCTCTCAAATTGCGAATCGATGAAAAATGTTCCCAATCATGATACCTGCACGCGCCAAATATTTTAAGGTTCAGAGTTTCATGTGATATCGCTGTACTTACGCCACATACACCGTAACACTGGCTTCGTCTTGCTGCGATATTTCCTCGCGTTGTTGTTGCTGCTTCCGAGCGCGCCGTCTCTCGCGTACATCCATTGGCTGGCTGTCGGATTGCGTCGCCGGAGAAGCGGATCGATCGGCGATAACCTCTCCCCCCGCATTCCACTCGATGACGTAAACAAGTCCAGGTTGTATGACCTTGACGTTCCGTTTAGTAAAATGAGCGAACGCTGAGAGTTCAAGGTGACCACCGTAGGTGCCTGGAGCGTGGCATCACATTGACAGGGAAAGCGGAAAAAAAGGGTAAGGCCTTGTGGGTAGGGAAATGACCGAAGCCACGCACCCTGTTCCTTCATGCACCGTAGGTGTGCAGTTAACCCACGTTCATCTTCACAAAATGGTTCGTAACGTTGCGAATGGGTCTCAATCCAGTCGCAAATGTCCTTGCGCAATTGAAGATGGCATGAAGGGGAACCATATAATTGATCGCTCAGCGCACGAAATAGACAGTTGCCGTCTCCTAGCGTGTGCGCTGCGTAAAGCCCCAACAACCGCAACTGCTCTGTCAGCAGTTGGGTGTTCTGTTCAGGGTCGGTGAGGGGCTGATGAGAGAGGAACAGAGGCGATCGGGTTGGAGTAATGAGTTGGCTTCCACCATCTCCATGAGCAGAACGTGGGGACTGACCATGCCTTTCGACCTCGTCATACGTGTCCTCACTGCTTGATGGGGTAGTGTCAACGATTTGTTCAACACACAAATATTTGCAGCATTGTGCAATACGAAACGCACTTTGTAACGATGCTTTGCCATGTTTCTGATGCTTTCTCGAAGAAACCATTATAAAGTAACAAATTTCCAGCGTTTTGCACTTCTGCGAAGGGGGATCGCGTTGGTTGTTAATAAACCCTGGATCCCACGTTCTGGGGTCCTGTCGCATGGGACCCCAGAAAATCAGTGGTACTCCTCGTTTCCAACTTGTCGCCTTGGCTCGTTGACCGTGGCTCATTTCATCTGCCCCCCTACTGCATGGAGTCGTGAAAATTATCAAGCGAAATTTTAAGTAGCGGCGAGGCCGGGAAAATAGAGGCAGCCCACGCGAAACGAAATATGAGTGGTTGTCAGATACATAAACTATTTCTGCAAATCCTGTCATCCAAGAGTCGCTCGTGAACCGACACCACCTGGGGCGGGGGGTGACGGAAAAGAGTTTTCGTTCCGACTGCGATCTGACACGAAGCTACTATATCTGAGCCCCATCAGCATCGGATCCTGCACAGCAATGTGAGAAGACGCTCACATCCAGCCAAGACGATCCAACTCTTCTCGGGAAACAGAAGGCCGCGTGGTCTCCAGCGCCTGTAAAAGGTCGGCTTGGGTGATTTTGTACTGGCACCACCCGCAACGTGTCAAATAACCATCACACAACAAATGGAGCAGACAAGACCTTTTTAGGAGTGTCAGCTTTCTTCCCCGCACCGGTTTTGGTTTCAGGACTCTTGATTCGCTGAAGCTATAAACATCGAAATCAGTTTTCTTTCTGAGAAACGAGTAAAGCACAGATACTCTTTTCTGTAGTGCGGACTCTTCAGCTCTCGAAAGAATCTTTTCCTTGTCAGTAGCACCAAGTGTGACGTATTGAATACGTATATCCCCCTCCTCGACTTGCCCTGACCGTGAGGCTCTATTCGGAACTGCGTCAATGGTCGCATGAATGACTTGGAGATGAGCATTGTACACCAGGGCCTGAAGGTCAGCCCCTGAGTACCCCTGAGTTAATCGAGCAATCTCTTCCAAGTCAACTGATGGTCCCAAAGCCACATTACGGCTAACAGCTTGCAGAATCTGCAAGTGGTTAGACCATCAATGATGTGTACTAGACAGGATCTCTTACATCATTTCGATCTTCCTCGTTGGGCATGTCACACAAGAGAGACTTGTCAAGACGACCAGGGCGAAGGAGGGCAGCATCAATAAGGTCAGGCCGGCTAACCTGAGAAGTTAGACAAATGCAATCGATACACACAGATACTAACCTTGTGGCTGCGAGAACATATACTCCAGTTAGACCCTCAGCACCATCCATCTCGGTCAGCAGCTGATTCACTACACGGTCAGTCACACCCGTACTGTCGTGTCCTCTGCACGACGAATATGAATAAACAATGTAGGGACAGATAGGCTGACTGACCTCTTGGGAGCAATCGAATCGAATTCATCAAAGAACAAGACGCACGGTTTTGCAGAGGACGCGCGATCAAAGATGTCTCTAACCTACGGAACAGGTTCAAAGGAACTTTGGGATTTGTTTCGCGGAATGCTCACAGATTTTTCACTTGCACCGATATACTTGTTCAAGAGCTCAGGGCCCTTGATACTGATAAAGTTTAGCCCGCACTCTTTGGCTACGGCAGAAGCGAGAAGCGTCTTGCCACATCCAGGATAACCATAGAGTAGCAACCTGTCGAAGGGTAAATAAGAGCATGCGGTTGTTTTGCAAGCTTACCCTGAACGCAAGCGCAAGGGTGACTGCTGGAACAGTCGAGCATATTTGGTAGGCCACTCCAGTGTTTCACGCAGAATGCGTTTGACATTTTGCAGCCCTGAAATATCAGTCAGCGATCAGTGTCGATTGGGGGAAGTGATTTGAATCCACCTCCGATGTCAGCCCACTCCACATTTGACTTTTGAAGTGGGACTTCACGTAAAGAATGGGGGACGAAATCTACTTGTGCAGCTGAGAAATCTTCAGCAGATAGACTAACCTAACAGAAGTATCGGGTTTATAGGACAATTGGTCTGAACGAACATCCTTACTTCAGTAGCCCCGCGCCCGTGCCTCGTAAACGCTCGACTTGCGGCTTGTTGTACCACACGGGTGACAAGGTCCTCCAAATCAACAGGTGAATAACCCTCTGCATGCGTCGAAACCATAGCAAAATTTGGAGGATTGTCGGGGTCTATGACAATACTTGGAGATTTTGCACAAAGTCGTTCCACCACGTTTGTGATTATCTGACGTAAAAATTGGCTCATCGGGTGGCATTCAGCATGCGGGGACATCCACTAACCTCTTTGCGCGCGTCCTTGTTGGGAGACTGGATGTGGTACACTTCTTGAAAAATATGCAGTGTATGGACAAGGGCGTGAAGACTCGTTTGCGATTCGGCAGTGCCAATCATGACTATACCACGAAAGTTCGAAGGCATCATGCGCTCTCCAGAAGAGTATTGAGCGATAAAAAGCTCCGTGATGTGGCGAGAACGGAACGAATCGGCGTGCTAACACTGGACGGTCAGTTCGGGAGAAAGTCGAGCTTTTGCTAGAGAAACCACTCGCCTCTACCTCTGCCTTCAAGACCGTGTCGAGGTTATCGAATATGAGCACGGTCGGGCGGTGCCACGACGCGATTTCATATAGATACCGGAAGAGAGCCTTCAAGCTGGCTACTGATTTCTCGGTGTAGGATCTGAAATCAATGTAATGGGTATCTTTACGTCCAGTTAGCATAAAAGCAGCGTGGAAGACGATCGAGGTCATACAAGCATAGGTACGAGTGTCTTGCTCGAGCCGCTTCGCAATTTCCCGGGCCACAGATGTCTTTCCAACACCCCTCCTTCCGGTTAAGAGAATCGCGGATACTATGATCTTCCGTTGAGCAACATGGAATGTACGCGACTAACGGGTCACCCACTTCCATGCACGGCCTCCCTGAAAGAATGAAGGGCGAAATTGGCAATGAGTTGTTTGCTAGCTTCCTCGAGGATGTCTTGCACACCAGAGAGTACAATTGCAGGTGATAGGTACCTATTGTTTAATGGGTGCTCCATTAAGCAATCTAACACGATGTACTCACGACGGTTCCGCCTTATCTGGATTACGAGCTGGAATGTCAATGAAGATGTCTGAATACAGTTTTCTTTCTCCGGTCGGAGCAACACTGTCACCGACATCGACAAGAATGTTTAACAACACCACAGCCAAGAAAACTTGACTCACTGAATCCAATGCCAATCACCAATGCCGTCCAATCCGTATGGACAATATACGTGGCCTTCTAGGATCTTATCAGACCATCCCACCAATAGGTATTTTTCGGTGGAAACATCCGTGGATGTATTTTTCGTGGCGGGAGGTTCAACTTTCCCTCCTGGGTGAAGAACCTGGGCAACAGGATTCTGCGCTTCTCCCTTTTCGTTCCCGGTCGGCACGAGCGGGTTTTGCGGAGGTTCCAGCGGTCTATACGAGAATTTCAGAAAAACATTTTTCATATCTTCCTTCATCGGATACCGAGATTGCGCAAGATTAGAGAACACATAGGGATGGATATATGCTAGTATCTCTGGCCGATTGTAACAAGACAGCGGGGGTGAAAATCGATCAATTATGCGGTTCGGTAGAACACGCAATACGGTCGCAGGTAATGATGGCTCAGCGGAACCTTTTTCAGTTACACCATCTTGAATGGTAGTGGATAAGACTGCGCCAGCAGCTTTCTGACGAGTGCGTGTTTTCGGTGCAATGCTGACTTCGCTATCGGTGGTCAAGAGGGCTGCATTCCCCTTGGCCGACGGTGACAAAGAAACTATGGAAGCTGAACCAGGAGAATACCCATATGAAGGAAATAAGACCTACCGACGAGAAGGCGAACTCTTGTGCGTCCCAATACCCACACATCAATCTCTTGACCAACCTTTGCGACCCGGACTTGGGACAATAATGTAGATTCGACATGAGAGGCATGAATTTCCTGTCCGAAACATGATCAGTGTATCAGTGCGCCAACAAAAGTGACCCACAATGATTTCCCAGTCATCTACTGTAAGAGGTTCCGTCCCTACTGAGGAGGCGAAGGGAAGGTCATACAACAGACCAGTTTCGACCTGCAGCAAGCTGATTCAAGATTTATTTTCTTCCATAGATAGAAGCAACGTACTATGTCTCCTTCGGCGAATCCAAGCCCTTGCGCGTACTGTGGATCAATCTCGATCGTCTCCAATGCGTTTTCTCGTGAATCTGGACTGAAATGGGCAAGGGAAGAGGAGGATGCCATTCCAGTCCATCCCACATAGGCCTCAACTTTTGGGGCTTGAGAGTCGCGCTTCAGATGTACGGCAAGTGTTTGAGGTCTCTGTCGCATGTCAAAAGGATGTTGATTTGATATCGTGGCGTCATGCACGCACGCACTATGGATCGTTCGAGAAGAGGCCCATAGATTGAGATGGGTAAATTCACGAGGGAGGATTTCAATGACACGAAATGTATTCGTGCTTTTCGTGGCATGTCTACCGCTGAAAGTGCCAGTGGTAGGGCTGTACAAATAAGATTACCAACTTACTAATCGTCCATTGCATGACAACCGTAGTGCTACCGTGACCGTGACTGTCACGGAGGTGCCTTCTCGCGCTCTCAATTAATTATGTAATTTTCGTGATAGGCTCCGTTCTCGGACTCGGAATAGCGTCAGGAACAACGAGGCTTGCCATGGTTGTCCTTGACGAAAAGTGCATGATTCCTCCTCCGCCTTACGCTGCAGCCAGAAATTCGGTTGCACCACCGCCATTTCCTGGTGGTCGCTCACACCAGAGCTTGGCCACACTGCCCTCGCATCTCCTCCTCAAGATCGTATATATGACATTTCCCCAGACCCCCGGGATAGACGAGAGTCGGCTTGAGCGCCAACGCAAGACATTGTATTGGTTGGCGAACCAACTACGTCTAGTCAACAGATCGTTTTATATCGGTGAACATGCCACCCATCAATTGGATGATCACGGTCTAACATGCCTGTCAGCTTGCATGCATGTGTTGCGCTCTACTTATCTGACCGCCTATTTATCCCTCGTCCGTGTTCCTTACACATCCGATCCTTTTCCTCTCTCTTCCACTTCGTCCGCTTCTGGGCCCATGGAGACAATCCAACGCGAAACACAAATTCTCGATCTCTTCATTGCACTTAAAGTGCGTGAGGACGTGATGCTGGATGATACCGAATTTCACCTTAAACGCGAGGAGTCATTCAAGGACCTCTTTGATCTGATGCAACCACGTAGCCGTTTGGAAGATCTGGTGCGCCATTATGGTATCCGGGAGGGAGTGGTGCACACAAACCTACCCGATACCTCTCCCGGGTCTCAGTTCCGCGTGGATCCCAGTGCAGGCAATTCAGTAAACCGCCGACCGGGCGTCACCGCACTTGCACCTCTCCCGTTCTCTGGGCTATCCATAACGTTTTCTCCTAGGAAGGTGGGCCTTGTATTAGCCACTACCAGTAGAAAGCGGACGATAGTGGAGGTCGCAAGGACCAAAGACGAGAAGTTGGAGGTCACGGCCAAGAGACTTATCAAACAGCTCAAAGCCTGGCTAAGCGATGCTTGACGCATTTGCACCATGTAGACGATGTTGATCGGAGTCAAAGTAACGGTAGGGAACCGCGTTGTAAATGTAACAAACTATATCTCATTCTGGAACTTCGATTCTGTGACCCACCTGCCGTCTGGTCATATATTTCATAAGGGAAACACTCTGGCTGGGGATCGAAGCAACAGTTCATCTGGTACTATGTACATACATTCGAACCAAATCCTTCATCGCAGCATCTGGATATCAAACTAAACCACATACAGGTTCTTCGAAACAGAATCAAAGACATGTTCATTATTCCACATCAACCAAAGTAGCACTCTCAACCAAGGGCAACCCAGTCATAAGCAGGCATCGATCGGCTGATGTACCACGGCATCCTGATGAGGGCTTCCTTGTGCAACTCGTTGCTCGTGCATCTTTCACTACACAACAAGAACCTTCCCATTCCTGACTCCCAACCCGCGTAGAGGTATACGGTCGGTGGGCGTGCAGCACGGAAACAATACACCGTAGCCGATACAGCGTCAACGAGTGAGTACACATCGTCGTCTGGAACGCCGCCACTGGCAGCTTTAATGGCTTCCGATTGCGCAGGATCTCCGCGCCTGAACTGACCCCTTTCGACTTGGGAGAGAGGAGTTCTGGAGGCGCTGTAAGACATCATTGGCAAGGCATTGATGACACCCCCATACATGAGGCTAGACGCTTCCTCAGCAGAGATCAGCCCTCGAACGCCAAGGAGTTCCGTATGCTACTAGGTGAGGTGCGAACAGCGTCAGGATAATCGCGACGATAATCACCCCATGTCTTCCAGATAATAGGGACCTCGTAACAGGAGTAGAATCAAAAGTCTCTTCCAAAGTGATCCCAATGAGGAGTTGTTCCCAAAAAAGTATGGAAGATGGTTAACAATAAGGCGCGTATACGAGCGCTGCGGGGCAAAGGTGACCGAGGGGAAATCTCCACCGTATCACAGCTGCACGACAACTCCCGATGACAATGGTACCGTTCTCCTTCATTCCCATTGCCTGAAGGTCTGGTTCAACATCGCTCCCCGCACATCTTCTGCATACCAGCAAGCGGTGTCAGGGATTTGAGAAGGAAGCAGAGAGACCATGCGCTCCACGATGCGGTCGTTGTCGTAATTCCGTCTCCAGATGGCGGGATGAATGCGATGCTGGAAAAAAATCCCAAGCGTACACTCTGTCTGCCCTAAAGAAGGGTGGGGCGTACGGATGATTTTCGAGTCTCCGCAGGTTACTGCTCGTATACGCCAGAGAGCAGCCTTGAGCAAAGATAGTTTTTCCAGTCTACCTAGTGGATCCTTTAATGCGTACGCATTAATGATGGCAGATTCCTCGGCGAGACGGCGATAGGCGCGGTTTGCGAGTTGATGAAGAGTGATAGGCCTGACCTCACTGTTTCTGAATTTGTAGCATAGCTCCCGGCTCAACAAAGCTTCGGGGAAGATCCAGAGACGTTCGTATCACATCCATGCATCCTCTTCGGTAACCCCCTCGGGAGAGCAGAGCGTGATGAGGGTGAATTGAGTCGCACTGTTCAGGTGACATTTGTTCTATCAGCGTGAGGTCAATCCAATATGCGGTTTCTCCGAGAGATACAATGATGGCCTTGACCTGGCCAATGAATGCTGCCGTTCTGATGCGTCGCTCGTTCTCATCTATACGGACATGATGTCTTCGTATCTATAAGAAATGGCAATGAATCTCTGTTGCTTGATGCGCTCATCACAGATATTCCAGGAAACTGACGCAGGAACGTGGACGATCAGTCGGCACAGGTAGGTGGCACGAGTAGTGCGTGGACGGGCTGCTCTCCTAATTGAGCTGTGCGCAGAGAATACTCGCGAGGAGAACAGGCGGCTTTGATACCTAGGTGAATAGGGATGGTATCCGGTGTACCTGGGGGTGAACCAGCTCCAACGCACGAGCCATTGTAAGATCTTGTCCGGGGTGGATGGTAGGTTGAGCACTAGCCAAATAGCGAGCTTCCTCGCCTTGGGAACATTTTGTCCGACTGGAATCTCGTACCAATCTTTGTCCGAGTCATTACAGCTTGAACTAGGAGTGGTTTGCACCTGCCAGTGGTAGGGCTCACATATCGTTGCTCTGCCCCGTGACGAGTAAGCCGACACTGCTTGTCGTAACAAGGTGTTGTCGCGTGATGGCAAGAGGGGCGGCGACATGACGACATGGCTGCCGGAAAAATGCGGTCCCTACGTGGTCATCGCGCTGTCGTGCGGGGGCAAAACGACGGGAGGAGGACAGTAAGGGTGAGAGGGCCAGTCGTGTGCGGGCGAAAGGGCAGGATGGATAGCGAGAAGGGCGGCGACACGACGACGACGTGGCTGCTACGTCGTTGTCGCGCTGTCGTGTGAGGGCAAAACGGCGGGAAGGCGAAGGCGAGACGATGGGTACCTGCAATTTCTTACGTAATCCACATCCCAGAAAGGGACTGACGAGTACACGAATACGGAAAAATTTTCCCAGTTCAAGACAGCTCGACGCGCGACTTGAACGCGTACAGATTTGGAGTACCCAGTTGAAGGTAGAGCGCACGCTGCCAATATCGCTCAATATTCAATCACCAGATCTAGATTCTCCATCCGGGGCTCACGAGTCAGTGCCAGCAGTCGAACTTGATCCATGTCTGGGCACAAGACGGTTGTGTGCCGAATGCCTTCCTCGGGCAGCCGGGTCCTCAAATTGCTCGTCCTTGGAATCATATTCCACATCGTATTTATCGCGTCCGTCTTTGATTGCTACTTCAGAAGTCCTGTTGTCCATGGCATGACACGCTATGGCTCGAACCCCGGAGAGTCTAAGCGCCTGGTACTTATTGTAGGTGTGTCGGTGTGGACAACATATGTCCTGTGGTGCACTAACACGTTTCAATAGGGGATGGCCTTCGAGCGGACCTCTTGTTCACACCAAATGGGTTTTCCTCACCTGATTATGGCCCAGAGGTAGTTGCCCCGTACTTAAGGTCCATCGCGGAGAAACGTGGTGCCTTCGGTGTGTCTCACACCAGAGTGCCTACTGAAAGTCGCCCGGGACATGTCGCCATCATAGGTCTGTCATGACACGATACCACACCTTCTGTCCTCACAATAGGATGGACAGGGGGTATGTACGAAGATGTCTCAGCGGTTACAAAGGTCAGACATATGGGCGTGTTCCAGATATCAACGAAATTAACTAACCAATTATAGGGCTGGAAATCCAACCCAGTAAGCTGACAGTTGCAGTGAGGGTTATCTGCTGACTATCCTTTGATCAAGGTTGACTTCGACTCAGTATTTAATCAATCTAGCCACACCTTCTCCTTCGGGTCACCTGATATCCTGCCAATGTTTGCCAAGGGTGCAACTCCTGGCAAAGTTCGTTCGTGGTGCTATAACGAGGAAGCAGAAGACTTTACGAAAGGTAGGTCAATCACACCGTCTGCTTCTCGAACCTGAAGACGTGCAGATGCGACTGCTCTCGACACTTGGGTGCTGGATCAGCTTCATGCACTATTTCGAAATGCGTCAGAAGATGCAACGTTAAATGCTAACTTACGCGAGGATAGAGTGATATTTTTCTTGCATCTTCTCGGGCTGGATACTACCGGACATTCATATCGTCCTCATTCTAAGGTGAATATAGTGATTCGGTTGTGTTTACTTGCACTCAAGCTGACCAATAGGAATATATGATAAACATTCAAATTGTGGACAATATTGTACGCGAAACGGAAAAACTGTTTTTGGATTTCTATGGGGATGAAGAAACGAGTTTCATTTTTACTGCTGACCATGGTATGTCTAAAATAGGTAATCATGGAGACGGTGGTGAGCCTCTATCCCTACCTTAAAAGTCCGGTTTTCGACAGCATTTTTAGACCCGGACAACACTCGAACACCATTAATTGCATGGGGCCAGGGCGTTCGGGGACCTTTACCCGATTCTTCGCCATCTTCACATGACGATTTCTCGCGGCCATGGAAACTGGGACATGTGCTTCGACGAGACATATCTCAAGCAGACATAGCGCCTCTAATGGCTTCCCTTATTGGCATAGACTGGCCCGCGAATTCAGTCGGAGTACTACCCGATGTAGACCACACACAGGCTGGTTTCCTTGACCCTCGTGGAGGAGAGGAGGCCCTTGCTCATATGGCACTAGTGAATACCCAAGTCCTGTTAGAACATTATCGTATCAAACACGGTAAGCTGTAACCTGCGATAAGACGGCCCACTTTCATTCTTCGAAGAACTTAAGCAGGCGAATGTCTTGTTCTATAAGCCATTTGGCCCTCTAGAAGATATACACGATTCCAGAATGCCATCCCGCATCCGGAAACTTGCATCCATTGAGCAATCCCTTAGGAACAGGCAATGGAACGAAGCACGTCGACAGTGCTCGCAGTTGATCGACGCTTGTTTGGAAGGTTTACGTTATTTAGAAACGTTGGCCCTCTGTTCTTTCCCGCATGTTCGGACCTAACCAAACTTCTAGTTATGATCGTCTCTTCATTCGTTTTATTGTCATAGTGGCCTATGTTGGATGGGCCGCATATGCATCCATATATGTCCTTCCTCTCGATATCTCACCGGCATTGGCTAGCAACGTTAACAAGGCACTTATCGATGCATTCGCTCTACTTGCGTTCTTTGGTTCTGCGGCGGCCTTCTGGATACAGAACTCTCCCTGGACATTCTACATCTATGTTGCTTTCCCGTGCCATTTTTGGAGGGAGTTCTGTTTAAAAGGGGCACCGATCCTTCATCAAGCAATATCACGATCCTCTTTCTCATCTCGTGAGCTTTGGATATATGGATCGCTTGTTGTCGTCTCCCTTCAGAGCATGGTGGCATGTAGATTTTTTGTCTTGAAATGTATCGTTCATAACCTATATTTCCAGGCCGCGTACACCTATCGCGCTATATGGAGCGTTGGGTTTCTCATCATTGGAGGCTTATGGCCATGTTGTGCATGGTCATCCACGACTTTCTCGCAGAATCGGACACTTACTCTGCAGTGGACTTCGAGCTGTCTAGTCACAGCTATTTTTCCCCTTCTCCCAGTTGGGAAGAAGGAAAGCCTTCCCACCATGTATGCTATAGTTAATCAGGGTCCGATAGTGCTAATGACTTTTCTAGCTTGTTAGGCGGGGTCGTAATGCTGTTTCTAGGCTTTGTGCAATCCCGGTCATGGAACTCAGCTTCCGGTTTTGAAGGTAGAAGAGTCTCTACTCTGTTCCAGGTAAATGAAGAGTAGTCGCGCTTGTTAGTTTGGCTTAATTTCTTGAAGATGGGCCTCCTCGTCGCTGCCATGGTAGTCACTGCTAGCTCTGTCATCAGCTTGCAGGCCAAAAATGGATTGCCACCCTATAACCAGGTTGTCGCATGGTCAATTCTCGGTGCGCGAATTGCTTACTGTCATCGCAACGTCATTTTGATTCATCCAGTGATATCGTCTCTATACCCCTTCATATCCCGAGTGCAACACCCAACCCCAAGGTCCAAGATCATCTCTTTTTTCCTGGCATTCTCCGTTTGTTTCGTTATTTTGTCGATATCCATTGAAGGTCTATTCTACTCGGCTTTCACGTGCAATTTACTCCTGTGGATAGACATTGAAGCAGCCATCCGGAAACCTTCAAGCCCCAACGGAACCATACCGAAAGAGAACCGCTTGCAGACGTATCGCTTTCAGGCAGATGATGTGCGGATAGCTTTGTTTTTCTTATTCTTCGTGCAGGTCGCCTTCTTTGGAATCGGAAAGTACGTTACATTTGTGCGAGTTTTGTCCGCCTCTCATGTTGACTTGCAACACAACTAGCGTTGCATCCATATCGTAAGTTGCATTGAAATTAAATCGTGTTCCATCCCAGTGTGGGTCTCACAGCGCATCTAGCTCTTTTTATCTGGAACCTGTATATCGCCTTGTGCCAGTATTCAACCCATTTTTGATGGCAGCCTTACTAGTATGTACTGCCATTTTATCCCATGCACCTGCTAATCGTCGTGCAGATATTCAAAATTGTCGTACCATATTTGATCCTATCAGCAGCTTTTGCGACACTAAATGCCCGTTTACGCTTACCTCCATTCTCTCTATTTCTCGTGGCATTGACCCTCACTGATGGTGCGTACCATCCCGGATTCGTCAGAACTTCCATTTCCTGAATCGCGCCGATAGGAATGACGATGGCATTCTTTTTGAATGTGACTGATACCGGTAAGATGACAATCTCTGCCCGTGCTCGTTGATTGATACCCCCGAAAGGTTCTTGGCTAGAGATAGGACAATCGATCAGCTTTTTTTGTATCACGTCTCTCTTGTTGGTGTGGTCGGCTGGCATCTGCGCTGCAGGCGAGCATCTAATGAAGGACACTTTGATCTCCGCCGAGGACATGGACAGAAAGAAGGCGACATAGGCCCACGATCGTCGGTAAAATGGGACAATGTCAGGGAGGCGCATGGGGACGTACATAACAGAGCTGTTGAAATTATTGATGCCTTTTGGAGTCTCCACCCGGGTATACGTGTCGACGTCCCTGGGCGCAAGATGACACTTTCGGTGACATGTGAACGGATGAGGCGGATCGTCCGTTGCGACAGTAAGTTTGACTCTGCTGATCCATGGTTCAGATTGCCGAACACAAGCCGAACAGAACCAGCGGATTGCCTATCAATCACCCCCGATCATGTAGGACGACACCGATGGGGACACGGAACTAATAAACCATACAATGGCAAAATGCGCTCAAACGAGAGTAACATGGAGATCAGTAAGTCGATGCTAGTGTTATAGCACTCTAGATGGCCATCACAATATGAATGCCATTGGTAGCGATAAACCACATTTGTATCCAGTCTCCGCGGAGCCCGTACATTGAAATTCAAAGGCGATGCCGCCTAGTTTGCGCTTGACGATGTCCACGGCGTGAGCGCGAAGCTCGCGCCTTACGATCGTATTAACCGTATCGGGCAATCATCCTCATCCCTTATTCCTTCACTCACTCCCTCCAGATCCTAGCGAAGTAGGTGTCATTCGTTCCAATACACTCTACGGGAAGCGATGGGGTGGGGTATGATAAAATGGGTATACAACCGTGCGCCTCGACCTCGACCTTGTGAACAAGGGTGGTGTGAGGCGTGGCATTCGCGAGCCGTGCCTACGGACACTGACATACTATTTGCAGAGAGCGAGCCTGATATAGCCACTGATAGATAGCTGGTCCCACATAAGTACGTGTCGATGCCCTCACGCTTGGACAAAATCCACCGGCACATCATGTTAAAGGCTCGATGTGAAACTCGATCGGTTGCACGTCCCTACCCGACCCCTCCTCCAAGCGCAAGCACCTGCGTCGGTTGATGTCTGTCGCTTCATCCGGTTGACAAACTGAATACGCCTCCGGTCACAGCTGCGGTGTTTGCGACCCTGTCCGGCTTTATCTACCACAGTCTGGCGCGTAAGAAAAACTTCCTGGAGTGTGGGCTCAGAGAACCATGAATTCGTGTATAGAAGGGACTAGACCAGGAGGTGAGTATTCTCGCATAGCCAATACGTGCATCGCGTCGCTATAAACAATACATCAGGCGGCACTTTTCAGCAGCAATAGTGGTCTTACAGACCAGGGTGATAGACAACAGGTTCTCCCTAGGACCCGATGCTGTAATTGCCTGGCTTCGAAGGAAGGTGAGGGAATGTCACCTCCCAAGAAGTGCAGACACTCGGGGCTAAATTGTCGATCGATATTGCTGCTAGACGACGACCGAAGGTGAGCTCGTGAGCATCAGATGAGTGACGCTCCTGCCCTCGCCACCGTTCAACGTGCTCGGTTGAATGAACCGGACCGCCCCCTGCAAGTCGCGCCATGCCCTGACGTGCGTCATCGACGCGCGAATAAGAATGTGCAGACTGCGGGCAAGAAGGAAAGCGTGTTGCATACTACGCTGTCCAAGGAGCGATGGTCAGGAACATGTACTAAGTTGATCAAATTGTTTCCTCGATATCCAGTCGACGATTCTGGCCGCCAGGAGGGCCCGCTCCACTTCTCCACCCTGCGTTTATAATCCCTTCACTTTATTTTCTGATATATCGTGCAGCATTAGCCTATAAGCCAGCGAGTCTAACCAAAGAACGGGCCGCGGCAGACTCAACCAATCCACGATTAATCAATGCTCACTATGACAAAGGCTAAAAGAAAGTTGGAGCGATACCTCACTTTCGATACCCTGCGGTAAGTAGTGGGCAGTGACGGCAACTGCCCATAAATTAAATGATGCCATCGCACCTTCAACTTGAAGCTCGAAGCTTAACTTACTTACTAAGTGAAGCTTAAACTTAAAGACCGATGGCTGGCGTCGTAACGAACTGATAGATTTCTTGAAATGATAAGGTAAATGTGGTTGTACACATTTAAGGCGAGCGATCGAGACCGGTAGAATTAGGGCAGGGGAGAGGGCAATCCCAGACTTTCCCCCCCAAAAAAAAATGCCACCAGCGCGTTCTGAATCCACTCCTCCCCTGGTTTCAATTCTCCTCGCATACCCCATTGCTGGATTGCATCCATAGCATCGGAAATCATTATCCCCTCCCTAGGTCCTTGTTCACTTCCTCCAGAGTGTATTGAAGTAGGTGGTAAAGGCATAGCATTGCCAGATGCGTGAGGAGTACAGACCGGGTAGGTGATGGTTTCGGATACCTTGATACGCAGCATAGACGCATACACAGCTGATTCGCTTGGCACCAGAATGTTTGAACAGCGGGTACCCCACATGTACGATGGCACAGCTTCTTCCAGTTTCGAGTGCGCAAAGTTGGGAAAGTGCAGTGGATAGAGAACGATGTGTTGCACCACAGACTCCAAGTCACTTCGAATGATCCGGAAAGCAAGTCCTTTGACAACCAGGTCCCCTTGGCACGCACGAACAGGTTCAGAGAAGGAAGCAAGCCAATAGATTCCAGGATACAAGCTGCTTCGTATAGTTTGGAATCAGATACAACGTAGGAGAAGGTCTAAGGCCAAAACACATTAGGGACGAGGAGATCGAGTTAATGAGGTACACGGATCGTCATGGGACGCCCATTCAGTTGTAGAGCAGTGATCCCCACTCAATAAGCTCAATCCCCGCAGCTTGCAGTGAGCCCACTGCAACCTCCACGATCTTCCTCGGGCTGTGTTCGAGGATTGAAGACATTGGAAAGAGGACGGTGGGATTAGAGGGACACAATGACCTGGGCGTAGTCAGTATTCAAGTTGATTATGTAAGCGAGACTTGGTATTTGCGCGTTCAATTTTGACCCGCTGCTCAGACAGCTGACATTGACTCGGATGTCCACGTCAGCGGGCGTGCTTTCCAGGCGTCCGAGGGATCTGGGATGTCCCCATGTTTACATTGACAGATTTACTTGAGAGATCAGGCGGCAAAAGGCCAACATATATGAGTATCCTGCCCTTCTATTTTCCTTCCATTAATCCGCGGAGGTACTGTTCTTACTGAGCGGGATTTAGCACGACATTGATGTGGTACCCCAATCTGCCCCCGAACTCGATATACTGGAGCAACTAGCCAAAATG
Organism: Pulveroboletus cf. aberrans; assembly: GCA_038094155.1. Classification (NCBI taxonomy): domain Eukaryota; kingdom Fungi; phylum Basidiomycota; class Agaricomycetes; order Boletales; family Boletaceae; genus Pulveroboletus; species Pulveroboletus cf. aberrans. The sequence goes on along the minus strand of JBBPTO010000021.1, from coordinate 33,785 downwards.
GACGATAGGCTAGTACTTTCTGGCATCAAATGTACCAAAATGTGCGTAGTCCCATTGTGTACCACCCACCTTTAGCCCTGGATCGATCACAGGAACCTACGGGGAGCGAAGATAAAAGCTGCTAGTTATCAGCTCTCAGGGACAACCGTGTCATGATAGTGAGTCTCCTGACAGGCAGTGCGGCGGCAGGTTTGGCCTTCCGGTGACTGTCCTAAAATCCATCTACATGATCACTCATGGAGGCGGAGGTTGCCTCTATCTATACTTTAGAAATGTGACGCTGATGCATTCTGATGACAGATCCAGATACTGCATCCGTTGCTTTTAATCCTGAGGTCGACAATTCAAACCTCCACCCGACCCAGTTTTAAAGGCAAAACACGACAAATGTTGATAACCGCTCAGGTGGATGTCAGAACACAGTATAACAATCAACTTTGAGCGCTATCGAGGGCAGCCAAAGGAAAGGCTCCTTCAGACTGAAAGATTTCCATCATGAACCCTTTCAAGATAGGAACAATGAAAGACCGGGTGAGCTAATGGGAATTTTGAAGAGGACAGGGCCAGGTTGATGGAAATGTAGACAGCACGCATTCACTCATGTCCCAACCATTTGTAATTTTGGCGGTATTACATTTCTTCTACACAAATTGGTCATGGTGGAGTCGGGTCACTGTACATCGAAACATATTGAAGATTCTGGACAGCATTGCTGGTGCGTTGTTTACGATGACCAAGGTCCGACCAAGCCAACGAACTTGCCAATGAGCAGCCCAAAGCTAGTTCATTCAGGTCTACGTAGAATCGCAATAACTAAGCGTGGAGAGCAGTAGTTGTTTCCATTAGTGCTACTTCAACAGAGGCATCTTTATGAAGAAGGCGCTTCTAACCCTCACACAGGCACGAGGTAAAGCACGGCGTGTGGAATATATCTACTACGCACACTAGGACGATGCTGATGGATTGTACGTGAAGCTGCCACAAGGCTAACGCTGGGCACAAGATTACTAGGAGTAGTCCGGTCACCAGACTAGCAAGACCACGCATAGAAGTCAGTGAGTTGAAATCAAGGCTTTCGCGAGCACTGCGGAACATTGTCAGCATTTGACTACACATCTTAGACTAGGGGCGGCGACGAACCAGCTTCGTAGTTGACCTCGGAGGGGTCAGTGCCCTGTACCTCAAAGGCGATGCCATCCAACTTCCGTTTGAGAGCTTCTCGAGAAGAAGCGAACAACATCTTGTCCTTGACTTTGGCGTCGTCAGGGGACCTGAAGATATGGACCCGTGTCAAGATCATGTCCAATCTGTCAATAGAGCAGGACTCGAGGACTCGGCACGTACCAAGAGATGAAAATAAGCTTGTTCCTCTTTCCCTCCCTGTCGAATTCGAAGTCGTAGACTGCCCAGCGGCATTGATCCTTTGGTAACGCCGCTACAAAGTCCTCGTAGTCCGATGCATTTGAAGTCTTCTCGACGACGATCTCGCTTAGGTCGTCATTGAGCGTGAAGAGGATGTACTTGAAGATCTTGCCGAGCTTAAGTTGCTGGTAGATGGTGATGCAAGTGTCTGCAACTTCGATGCCGGACTCCGCCTGCAAGACTTGTAGCAAATCTCAATACACGATAGTCGTCGAGCTCACCATGATGGACTATGTAGTTAGGAGGTAGATTTTTCGATAGGGGTTACGCCATAGCAGCTGACCGCCAATTATAAACAAGGCGGGTCACCTACGGCTCATGGTTTGCAGGTGCAGTCAGACTCGGATTTTTACTGCGCCTGCGCTGTTGCCACATTGGCAGCATGTTGTCAGCAACTACGTGGCCGCAGCCTGGTCGCAGCATCCGTGGTTGGTCTGCGCAATCCATCGCTTACAATAGGGATGCAAACAAGGTATTTACAGCACTGAAACAATCGTGAGGGGGTTCACAACCACTACAGAGCTGTCCACGTTCCTCATTGACGCCTGATCTGTTCCATCTTGTTCGCCACTGCGTTGGCGGTCTGACGAGCGTCCAGCAGTCCGACACCTCTCGTAGGGGGCGTCCATCCGTCCGGTATGCGCTCTTCGCCGTACCATTGCTTGAGCATCGACGGAGGTACTTGGCCGTCTTCCTTCTTGAGTAGCAACCAACACAGCGCAGCCTCCCCGGTGCCGATCTCGGAGTGGAGGGGGTCCAAAGGTGATGTCAATCTCGATTCTCTCTTCACCCGTAGCTGTGCAAACGTGTCGAGGTTCAATCCTTGGTTCTCGTCCGCGTGCGATAAGAAGGCGTGAAGAAGCTCTGGGTCGACTGGGATGGGAGCTTCGGCGTGGCCAGCAATGGCATCTCCATGAACGAGGGATGCGTCGTGCTCGATTCTGTTGTGCAGCGCGAGCTTGTCGAGATCGAGGCGCAGAGCGTGGCCACAGAAAAGGATACCGACAAGTGCAAGAAGAGCAGCAAGGGGGAACGACAGGTTGTAAACCAAACGGACAGCTTGTACAAGCTGCCAGAAGCCGATGTTTTTCCCATCGTGAGGACTGTGGGCTCTGAGCTATGCTTTAAACGCATGGCCTCCGTCGTACTTACAGGTAGCCGTGGTTTGCCAGAGCATTGAGAGCGGGACAAGGGGAGCGTTTATCACCTCTTGCAGCAGGCACGAACGGAAGACGGCTCGTGGTCGACATTGCGATGGACAAAGGAGCCCCTGTGTGGCGTTAGCCATCTTTATAGCCAAGACATGTGGCTGTGCACTGTATGGTGGAGATCTGTAGTCGCGTGGTAGTGGTGCTTACTTCGCTCTGATGACTCTGCTTGTTGAGCTAGCGTAACAATGATCTACGTCCATTTGTATTGATGCCATATCTAGGTGTAAGGAGTGGATATTTTATATATACGGTGGACCCAAGGCTGCAAAAACACATTAGCATGTTTACATATAAGAGGCAACAACCAACAAACCCTGCCTGAAGACTCCCAGAGTGAATTCAACAACAAGGAGTAAGACACCTCCACCAGGTGCAAGTCGAAGCACCTTCGGTGCGAAGCCCTTGTAAAGCGCCGCAGGTCCTTCTTCGCGCATTATCGTAAGGAGTCTGACGGCGTGGTTGAAACAGGTCTGTCAGAACAAGGAATGGTAAACGTACGCAGGGTATGTCCAATTGTATTTCGGCACTACTCCGGGAACCTTACTGGCTCCTTGAATTCGTGACTTGACTACCTATAGACGCACAATTCAGTTGTTTCATCGATCAATCTGCGTATCCGAGCGTACATCGAATGGGGTATTGATGGCTGTGCCAACGAACCCACCCACAGTACCAGAGACAAAGTTGTTGAAAAGTTGACCTTGAGGGGTCTGCATTTTTTTTCTATTAAAACAGGTCAGACCAATGGGAACCCAAACTCACTTCTGCCTTTGGCATCATGCTACGGACTTGGAATATACATCCGAAGTATCCTCCGTTCCACCAAAAGTGTCTGTCAAGAATCAGCACCGCGTGTCATGGAGTAGGGAGCTGTCCTACCTCCAGAATGTTGCCTCCATTCCAGCGTAAAGCCCCAGAAGGCCTTCCTTTCTAACAATTTGTTTGACGACATCGATCGGTCCAGCAAAAGTGCTTGTCTTATCTTGTAGCCTTGGTTAATTTGTGAGCATGACATAGGAAGATGTGAAACTAAGCAAGTTTACTTGATTTTGACGAGCTCAAATGGAACGACAACAACAGACTCGGTAGCACCAGCAGCACAGCCTGTGAGAACAGAGAGCTGCTGCGTCATTTTACTTTCGCCCGACATCTTGAGGAATGTTTTCCCCCAGAAATCATTGGCGGCACTGATGGAGAGAAGGTATTTGATGAGTTTCAGGAAATGGACCTGAATCGATGGTACTCACAACTTGACAGCGCGCTTTGGAGCCTCCAGGAGTAGTGGCGGAACCAAACCTGACGGAACTGTTCGAGAGACCCAAAGGTGATCACAACATTATCGTACCTCTGTACAAACGGCCAACGCTGGACATTTTCATTAATTTCAGCCGAAGAAAGACCGTATGATACATACCCTTCCTCGCGGATGATCGAAGTGAGCGTGCCGACCATGCCATGCTTGGCACTACCGGTCACCAACTGCATGCGTGTCTTAACCTACAATTATACTTCATGCAGAAAGACTGGACGCGTAATGCAAAAGATTATGAACGTACGACATCTGGGGGGGTACATGAATCACTTTGAGCAACAAGCACGCTGGTACTGATACGGCACTCACCAAGCGGGTAAAAAGTTAGAATTTCGGACACACCCGCGATTGCACCAGCAGCGAAATTGGCAATGAACGGAAGTGCTATTTAATTATGGTGAAGATTCCTCTCGTGAGAAACCAGGGGAGGCTCACGTTTAGGTTGCTGGGTAGTCATGTCTGAAACTGCTGGGCTCGAATGAGCGGAAGTATTGGTCGTGTAGCAAACGTCTGAGCGACAGGCTGTGGACCTCCGCGACGGGCATCTCGGCTGCGGAGCGAATCCCGTCCGAAATGGCACGTGATTGAGTTGCTGTGTGACTGCATGTCACACACGCGTTGGGTGCTTGCCATGCGACGATGGTATACATCGCATCCTGGCAGGAGTACCAAGAGGCTGCGGAAAAATTGTATGTCAAGTCACCGAGCAAGGTCGGTTGCATCATCGATAACTCTGTACTCAATTATATCATCGTCCCCAGACGCGATATTGTGTAAAATGGAAATCGTCAGAGGCGAAACTAGTACTGAAGATCACTGATGATACGACGGTATGTGAGAAATGTGATCACAGGTCTTCTTGAATCTTCATGTCTTTCTCCTTCAGTGCATCAAGTTCAAAACATATTCCTCGATCTTTCTTAATCGATTTGAGGCCCTCAATCTCTCCCTCATGCAGAAAATGCAGAACAAGCGTCCTGATCCGCCCCCATCCATTGCTACACCGCAATCGTTAGCTAGCGGAGATTCGGGTCAACAACGAGCAGTGTCTCCTGTACCCGCTGCACAGGCTGGACCGGCTGCTGGCGGAGTAAAGAAGAAAAAGCCGAAAAAAAAGAAGTAGTAATCAGGCTCGCTGACTTCCCGTAGCGCATTGACATGATCTGTGGGTCTCATCCTTTCGTGGGATGCCTTTGATGCACATACAGTTTTGACCTGGGTTATGCTGCAGACTCTTCCTGTGTCCATCATCCGGCGACATCTGCATCACGCATATCTTATAGGTGACGCCCTCCGCGTGATATGAGGGCCAAGTTGATTGTTGGTCGGCTAGTTCGGGTTGTTACCATGTCAAGGGCTGTACGGAATGTATTTTCTGAATGATAGCACCTGAGTAGATTAGGGGATCTAGTGTCATGATCTTGGTGATCGTAGATCGTGAATATTGAATACACCTGGTGGGCCAGTAGCCGGAGTTTGCCGTGATGCAGTGGCAAGGGTAGCTAGAGTTCGCGCCGCTTTCGCCTCAAGCTCAAGGCCTCACCTACCACACGCATTACTGCACCTCAAGCTCATCTGAGGCGACTCGAGTACGACTTCACCCTTGAGCCTGTGCATGGAACAGGAGTTCCGTCACCAATTCCCACAATTCACCGCCGCTTCAAGTTGGCATAATAGTTCAAGCTAACTAACAGAAAGTCGACTCATCTGCGACAAGGTCGCAACCCTCAGCGGCATTCTCAGTGATTGTGCACCTTGACAATCAGGCACTGGTCAGAGGTGGCTGCAGGGGCCACACGAAACCAAGATCGTCTCGTTCATCCAACATTGGACATGGCATTGTACCGATTCACCGCAAGCATCGACGGTTCCATTCCGATTCCGGCACTTCTGTATAATGACGAAGACCTTCTGGCATCCCAAGACGGCGTCGGCATCTACGATGGGTACGTTGTACTTCTTCGTTTTGTCCGTCAACGATCCCTATGGCCAACTTGTGATTGATATCTAATTCATTTATTCCATCAATCGACACTAAATCTATAGTCTTCAGAAAGCCGCCAATCACCAGTCTGGCTCAGTACACGTTTCCTCGCATCGCCTTTTCTTCGTAAACTCGTACCAACCAATCTCGCACTCGTTCAGTCTAGATCTCGCACATGTCACGCGGACCGATTATTATGCTGGGTTGTTCATGTCCTCATCGAAAGTGACACTGTACCTCGATCCCACCTCCGTTCCCCTATTTGATAGCCAAGACGGCGTTGGTGATAACTTGGAGAGCTGGATTTGTGGGGTGTGCAACCACCGCAACCCTCCTGGACTCAGTCCAGCGGCCGCACGAATATGCACCCTCTGTGGTGTACCTAGAAGCGCACTCTCCGGTTCTCCTCGGTACAAAGTGACATCGCCGCCCCCCTCACAACCTGCATCTGTACCTCTACCCATCCCCCGTTCAGCGCTGTTCGGATCAGCTACGCCTCCACCACCCACTAGTCAACCGCCACCAATTGCTTGCACAGCATGCACATTTCTGAATCATCCATCCCTTCGAAACTGTGAGATCTGCTCTTCCCCATTGCCGCTGGGACCAGAAAATTTGAGGACTAGTAGCAAGTCCGCGCCCTCCTCTCGTCCTGTGTCCCCGCCCATTGAAGAAAATATCTCGGATCCCGCTAACCCTCTCATTAAGCTCAGCTTCCGCAAAGGTGGTGATAGGCCATTTTATACCATCCTTAGACGGGCTCTGAAGGCCAGGGCGTGGGAGGTCAGTGAAACGTAGTTTAGTCAGTCCATCACTAACTCAGGTCCAGGGCAGGCAAATTGGTAAAGCCAGGAGTGGTACATCTAGTCTCGGTGTTGTCTCTCCTGATGGGGGTTCAGCGTCGGTACCTGTGAGACGATCAGGCATTGGTAAATTAATTTGCATGTCGACTCTGGCAGGTCACTGAAGAGAGTTACTAGATGGCATTCTACGCACTGTGGAGGCATCGGCACAAAGCACAGAAACAGAACTATCCGATGCATTTAAAGATCTTGAGGCTTTGATGGTGAAAGCTCAGGACCTCGTCCATCTCGCCGCTGAATTGAACGAGAAGCTGGGTTCTTCAAACGATGGTTCTACTGGGAACCACGGTACTCCCCCACCAGCGTCGATGCTTCCCGTCGCGGGTCCGACAAGTCTATCCTCGTCCTCTTTTTTTGCGACGACATCGCTAGTGCCATCCTCCGAGCCAGAGGAAGCGAAATTCATACGGTCGTCCTTGGCTCAACTAGGTTTACAGTTGTCCGATGCACCGGTGACAGCGGACATGATACAAGACGAGAGGACCTGGATGGAGGAATTAGCACGTGAGCTTGCCAAAGTGCTTCAGGGTTCTTGGGACGAAGGATCAGAACGGAAGACGGGAGGCATTATGAAGGAACGTGGAATAATCGGCCTGGATGAGGTCTGGGGCGGCTGGAACCGTGCCAGAGGTGTGGGTAAGTTCGAACCAGGAAATTGAGACATCGAACGTGGTTTGATCGATGCAACGTTTAGCTCTTATTCCGCCTTCTACGTTTTTGCAGGCGCTCCAACTATTGCCTTTTCATTCCATGCCGCCAATCCACAGCAGAACATTTAAATCAGGCCTGCAAGTGCTTCACACACCACCATACACCCATGCAGCATTTGCTGCGCGCCTGTCTAGTTATTTGACTATCTCGGCGCTGCAATCGACGAGTCAAATCGCACAGGAGGAGAACATTACAAACTCGCTTGCAACTGAAATGATCTTGGAGGTCGAAGCAGACGGAGCGATATGCAGAGACGACGAACTGTCGGCAATAAGAGGGGGAGGGAGTGGTTCGGAGCTTAGATGGACGCTTAACAGGTTCGAACATTACATTTGGGACGGCCAAGAGACAGAGTAAAGGTGAAAGTGATTACGACCGAGGATGTATGTAATATACCGTACGCAACGGTCTCTGAGTCGTGAATAAGTATACAGACCCTGCGGCCGTTGCGTAATTCCGACCAGTCACCGGGTAGACACGTTTTCGACGTTGACGCATGACTACGCCAGGGTGGTAGTCACCCTGCCAGGTTCTTGGAACTCCGGATCGGGTGGAGATCTTGGCGTGCTAAAGTAGTAGCTCGCCGCGCACTGGAGCAAACAAACTCGAGCGCTTTTCGTCACAAACATCTAGTGCGGGACCACGGAGCCACGGGCGGCGTGGGTTCCATGGCGATCAAATTCAAGGGTCGCGCCATGCGATGCGCGGATGCAGTGGGGGAGCATTCCGCAAGGCTTGCGGGTGCTGGCACTGAAGACCCGACCGACAGGACGCGGACACGGACACGGTGGACTGACAACCGTGGTCCGATTACCCAACATGAATAGCAACCAATGAATGATATTTAACGCTGGTCCATGTGGCAGGTTGTCTGTCAAGCGCTGACAGTTGGATAAACCAAGGATCCATCCAGAGCTGTCTGCCATGGGTTGCCTATTGCATCCACCGGTATTGGAAGATCAGCATGTAGTGAAGGAAAGGGATGCAGACCCCCTCGGCGGTTACATGGCTGCCTATGTAGGGCTAGCGAACATGCAGGGTCCCTCCTTATGGACTAAACTTTACGTCCCCCCAAGTCAGTGTGAAATCGCACCGTTGTTTACTCACGAAGGAGATTTACTCCTCCACAGTACTAACCTGCCGGGGCCACGTGGATACGATCCCTGTCGGACGGTGCCGACGAGATCGGGGGGTGTGAACACACCCGTCCGGGTAATCCAAGGCGGGTACAATCGCGATTCGAGCCTTGGACGCAGGACTCAGGGTTATGTAAGCTTCGCGGGAGGTAAATATGTTTTCTTGCCATCAGAGAAGACCCGGAGAAAGACTCCAGCGCCGACAGCTCACAAGCATGGTAAGGGATGGTGATATGATTATTGAGGCCGAGGTGCACAGCACGGCTATCATCACACGCAAGCTCAAGATCTCTTCTCTTTCTTTCACGTATGTATTTACATGATGAGCTAATGGTTATCGCGGAGTGAAATCCAAATAACGAAGCTTTATAGATCGACTGGCATCACCGCAATTAAAGCTGTTCAGGCCCTCCCCCGAAGTCATATCCCTCTCAAGCCGCCCCATCCCCCCTGTCCATTCTTTCGCTATGGGCCTGACTACTAAGGACCTCTCCCGGTCACTCACGGCAAAGGAGCAAGACAATATTGCTCATCTCGAGCGTCTCAAGTACTTCCTCGCCACTGCACCATCCCGCTGGTCCTCGCCTGGCTCCTCGCGTACCACGGATGATGCCTCAGCGGACGCCGGCTCCGTCGCTCACACTTCTTTTCATCCTTGCATGAATCGGTTTCTCCTTCCGTCTTCAGAATATGTCTCATGCGTCCTCTGGTCGGGCATCTACCATATCACTGGCACCGACATCGTTCGCGCTCTGGTTTTTCGATTCGAGGCCTTCGGTCGTCCTGTTCGAAACATGAAAAAGTTCGAAGAGGGTGTCTTCAGCGACCTTCGAAACCTCAAACCAGGCGTGGATGCCACTTTGGAAGAGCCCAAGGCACGTGATTCTCGCCACTCCCTTGCCACACCGGCTCACGTCTGTTCAGTCCCCGTTCCTTGACCTTTTGTTCAAGTACCAATGCATCCGTACTCAGAAAAAGCAGAAAGTGTTTTACTGGTGGGTGGAATGGTCCCCTTTTCTATATCCGGTCCCATTCACACACGGTTGATTAGGTACTCCGTCCCTCATGATCGCCTCTTCCTCGATGCACTGGAACGGGACCTCAAGCGGGAGAAGATGGGGCTCGAGCCTACGACCGTCGTCGTGGGCGAACCCGCACTGTCTTTTACGTACGAGCCTCAGCGCAGTCTTTACGAGCAGTTCGGCAAAGCCATAGGTGGCCGGGAAGCGGACTCTGGTTCCAGCCTAACCCAGGATTTGGTGGCCTCGCAATCCACCGACGACGGGAATGGCCACATACCTGCGGCCGGTCAGCATAACTTGATCCGCATCGATGGCACAGGGCCCAGCCAACTCTCATCCGGCATCCAACGATCCCATTTGCCATTCATGCCGTTCACGCTCTTCGAAGGTTCCCCAACTTACAAGCAACGCCGTAAAAAGCCGGCAAGCAAAATTCATCCCGGCAACTTGTCGGGAATCAACCGCAGCAGCCCGGTGGGAAATCACCACTCTCGTCACGACCCCACGCATGTAGGCAATGGTTATGGAACCAGTGACCGAACGACGACAGCCGCGGACATGTTCATTGCTCAGGCCAGGGGTGACACCAAGGTTGTCCCTGGCACGCCACCCAATTTCAGCCCTTCACAGTTTACGCCAGGCTTATCTAATGTGTCCGTTGATCACGGTGGAGCATACCCTCCGTACGAACATCCTGTTTGTGATGACTCATCACACCCTTATCTTTGTTCCAATCCCGAGAACGCCACCTTGCCGTCCTATCCCCACAGCGCAGACTCTTCGGGAGGAGACAGTCCAGTAACGTCCAAGGCCTTTGTCTGCCCTCTTTTCTGTTGCGGCCGGTTGTTCAAGCGGATGGAACACTTGAAGCGTCACGTGCGCACTCATACAATGGAGCGTCCCTATCAATGTGATCGGTGTATGAAGCGGTTCTCGAGGTCCGACAACCTCAATCAGCACCTACGTATCCATTTTCGCGCAGACGGTGATGACACAACCAACGGGGAATTCCGAGCTTCTGATATCGATCCAGAAAACCAAGGGTTGGATGAGCGCGACTTTCCTCTATCCTCGTCAATTCCGTTCTCGGATGGGATACCGAATTTGGACATATGCGAGGTAGAGGTGGCTGGTCACCTGCAGGACATCCACGGAGACGAGGAAGGTCTAGTGGCCGCGCCTGGAGCTTTGACATCGAGCTGGAATGCTGCCTCAAATCCCGCCTTGAATGGATATTACTCCGCGAACGTTCCCTCGGTTGTCGATACTCCCAGTCCAGACAGCGATCTGCCCAGCATGGGTTTCCTTCCCCCGGTCGACACATCAAGCATGAGCTGGGGCAGTCTGCCGCATATGTCTCCCACTCCCGATTCTGTATCTTCACACTGTGGAGAGCCGATCATGGCCTCCCTTTCTGCGCCACCGAGTCGACCGGAATTTGACCAGGTGTCGCTTCATCGATCTGTGATGACTCGCGGTGTGGCTGGTCCGGTCAGGCGCCACAGGAGTATGACCCCTTCCCTGCTGAGAAGCTTTGACCGAGCACAGTCACCGCCCTCTCGTGGATACCATCCATATCCTCCCATCTCCACCTCCCGTGCGAGTTCAAGCGCTTCAAGCCCATCGAGTCTCGATTGTTCCCCTGACATTCCCGCCATATCTCCCGTCTCCATTAGCGACGGGTCCCTCAACGGTCAGGCGCACTGCGTACCTTCTGCTTCCCAAATGCCGATCGGCTACGATGTCGTCTCTTCTGGCAGGATGTCGTACTACGACAGTCCGCTGGAGACGAACCACTATTCCCCCGGTTATTTCGACTCGAACCCATTGTTTACTAGCGCTTAGACACGGACAGTGCATACTCGTGCCCGTTGTTTCCAGTAATATATCCATCACTATAGCTTTTAGGACCACTCTCACCCGACTGCTCTGTATCCTTGCGAATTATTTATCTTTACCGCTACCACACTAATGCATCGCTTCTCCCTCTAACTGACACCGCGGCTGGAACGTCGAGCGCTCTGAGTTCGTCCCTCTGTTCGATCACTTGGAAACCACGTGCTTCTTGCAACCGAAGGGTCCCCCAGTCCCTCGCGACGTGCAAAAGTATCATCCACTTTGCGATTCCCTTATAGCCACTCGCTAGAAGGCCCCGCCAACTTACAGCCCGTACCACGCTACTCGGAGCTCCGCAAGTCCCCAGGTGTCACTTGTCATGCAACCCCAAGTAATCCCGTTTGATCCCGACATCGAGTTCAACCACAACCGTGACATGTATTTGTAATTCAGCGTCTGTTGCAAGGATGCTCGGATGATCAACGATCGAGAGATCAGCCATGGCGTTTGCGTCGACTAGACCCATATAGCAAAAGAGACTGCCATAGTAACTGGATGAGCATCCGAGTCAGGCATGCGTTGGACGTGCACTGGTATGTCTGTCCAAGCTTTACGCGCGATAGTCTCCTCCTTGGACGTGACGACAAGACATGTGGCATGCTCATTGTGAAGGCGCATAAAGTATTGATGATGGCGATCGCTGGCGACCATCCGAGCCCCCGCCTCCCCGTGATGGGGGGGGTTAGGTTCCGTTGAGGTAATGGCCATCAGCCGTGCCTGGCATCCACCAGATCGTCCAAATTTCCGGGCCGTCGGGAGAATTTGAGAGATGAAAGGTGACTCCGCCGACGGGCTAGGCGTCCGTGTCGGACGTTTTGTCTATGCGTGGCTTAAGCTCTCGATTGCGATTGGACCCCCCAATGACATCTTCTGCATGACGAGTCAAGTATGATCAAAGCAGCGAGTGCGTGCGAACGCGTTCCCAGGTAGTCCAGGGCTGACGACGACGACGATATTGAACTGCACCCGGTGCATAGTCATGTGGGCCATGCGAGCGCCACGTAGCACCCCGGAAAATCGTATTGGCATGCCAAGTGGGGAGGAGTTCCCGTGCTGACCCAGGGGTACGTCACATTAGGTGTGCGACCAGGGACGATAGACTACACTCGGGGTGCTAGGGTCAGGACGGAAAACGCGTTTTCGTGCTGCGATCATCATTACGCAATGTGACCCGGCGAGGGCTCCACCGACTGAGAAGATGGGGCAGCGAACTTCGGGGAGAGGAGGCCCCTCGGGTTTCCTTTCCCGTAACAGACAGCAGACTTGCTCATTTTGGGGTACTCCGATGATCGCAGATGCGGTGTAGTTCGGCAAGAACCTTCACCCTCAAGATTACGAGGACACTACCCTCCATTTGGGTTGCCATTTCCAACGGGATGCTGTAAGGCATTCAGTGGGTATTTCGGGTGGCAAAGACCGTCCTCCTGGACCAACTTGAATGAGAAGTGGGCGCGTTGAGATGTGAAAGACTCGTTCATTTCAGTTGTTCTCGGAGTCAAAGTCGGGCCACGCGGCCATCGTGTGCATATGTCCGACAGCTCGCAAGGTCGACACGCACAGTATCATAGCCGTGGAGTCGTGGATTGCTGGATTGACGTCCGAGTGGTAGTCGCCGCCCGACCGGACCGGACTGCACGATGCGTTATGTAATCGCGATGACGCTGAAGTCGATGTTTCTCGCGAGGCTCGGTGCCAAGTAGTAACGACGCATCGAGTCTTCCTGGATGTTCTCCGCATTCTCGAGGCGATTGGTACGTGGCTTGTCCATGTGTTTGACGTCGTCGTTCTGACAAATGATATAGCCCCAAATTTCCATCTTGTCCGTGCTGCCTGGTTCGTGTCCACCGAGGATGTTGCTGACGAAAGGGAATACAGTCACCATCCGTCGTCGCCGCCCTCCGTAAAGGCGCTTGCGATGTTGCGGGAATCGCTCACCGCTCCATATCCGCCTAACAAGGCAGATGGGCCGCCTCTCGAGTTCAATCTGGAAGTTATCGAGTCCAAGCCGCCCACGCCGGATCAACTCCGCACGATACTCTCGTACATGGCCGCGAAGGAAGCGACGGCGACCACTCGGCCGTCTTACGCGACGTTCTTGTCTTGCCATCCCTCGGCGCCGGGATCGGAAGAACGTCCGCAGAACGCGGCGAGGGTCGCGGAGCTGGGTGCGGAGAATCCGAATGCGCTCAGGTGGCCGGTGGTGGTGGATTGGAACGGAGGTCGAGCGAGTATCGGGGATGTGGATGGCGTTGCGAAGATGCTGGAGGCGCTCAGACAACGGAGGGATGGGGAAGTAAAGGACGAGGACGTCGCTCGACCCAGGGGGTGGTTCTCTTGAGTGCGAATTATGACACGAGGCAGTCTTCCCAAAGCGGTTGTATTTTATTGTAATCTTATCGCTCTCCTCTGAATCACCGTCCGTTGGCGGCATTCCGATCTGTTCAAACGTCATAGGGAATGAGTTGAAGATGTCACAATGTATGTACGGTAGTAAAGTAAAATAATTGGGTGATCATAACATCCAAGCTCAACACACTCATCGTATTAAAGTCCCTGTTCGCTGGTATTCGATACTTGGGTTCCGATATTTGCCCCACCCGCGGTCGCGGTAGCAGTTGACGCCGCTGCTTCTGATGTTGAAGGCACGAGCGCACGACCACCTGTAGCAGAGGTGGACTCAGGTCCTAAGCCTGCACTTGCCAGGGTTCCCGTGCCGACACCCTGATCACCAGCGGAAGTCTGAGAAGAGACGAGAGGACTGGAACTGAATGAGGTGGATCCAGTCGCCACATTGTTATTGTTATTTTTCTTGACGGTGCCACCCACTGCCCCTCCCACCACGGCACCGATGACGACCAGGATAATGACGGCAACGGTAATTACGCCGTTACGGGTACGCCAGAAGGATGGTTTGGACGTTGGTGCTGTAGGAGTGTGTGCCGAAGAAGTCAACTTTTCTTCGGGGCCGTGCTCTGCAACAGCCGGGGTGAGAGAGACGGGTGCTGGCTGGGGCAGAGGGGGCTGTGGGGTCGAATGGTGCGTAGAAGATGCACGCCGAGGAGGGGGTTGCTCGAGGAGGTCGACATTGTAGCCTTCCTATGCGAAGGTCAGGGTGATGGCAAGGCTGTGCCTGCTGGTGCTCACTTGCAATTGTGCACGAGTCGCCACGGGCGCTACGTCTAAGAGCTTCTGGTCGTAGGACGACATTGGCTCTCCGCTCACGTTTGCAGTGAGAGTATCACATAGAGTTAGCCGCTCGCCGTCCGGGCATCACTAGCCTGGCGGGAACAGCCTCAGCGTGCCTGATCGTAGTTCGAGCACGGTCCAAGTCGGCTCGAGCTCACCCCGCACGCCCTCCACAGTGAAAATGGCGCATTCCCACGGTGCTATTACGCGCGGTCCCGAACACACCTTTTCCCTGAACATCTCTCTTCGCACGACGCCATTCGGGTCCGTTTTGCGCGTGCTGATCCCACTTTCTGTTCCAGGTTTGGTCTGTCTTCACTGATCCACGCTTTCCCGGGGGCATGCTTGTCACGCAATGCCTTCATTTCTGAACAAGGTATTTGGTTATACTAAGAAGCATGACGACAGGGAGCCCGCGCGTCCTGTGCGCGACACTTCTGATACTACATTGCTCGACGGAAAGTACGAGGCGATTCCTCCTATCGTTTCTCCTTCTACCCCCACCTTCCTCGAGGCTCAGTTGGCCAAGGACCCAGAACGCGATGCAGGGTTCTCCCTTTTCAGGCCCAAATCCAAGGGCGGTTCCCAGAGGTTCGCTCGGAAACATGCAGAGGCACTTCCTAACCTCGCCCTCCGCCTTCCTCCCAAAGCAAATTCGGATTCCCGCGCCCTCGGTGTCGTCTTTGAAGCAGATCCCGACTCTCACACGCTTCTTGATGATGCCGTCATCGCTGCCAAACGTCTTAGTCCTTCACAAGCTCTCATTCTTGTCCGGGCCTGCGCACAGGTCATCAGCGAACGAGGTACGTCTTTTATACCTTATATGCTGTATTTGTTGCCCATCTCCCCAAAATAGGCCTGGAGACTTTAGGCATCATGCATCCGCATTGGTTTTCTGCATCCCCCGATGTTCAGCGCAAACTGATTTCCCTCTTTATTCGTTCCTTAACCCCTGAAAATCGGATAGCCACGCTCTCTACAACACCCTCTTCCCCCGCGTCAACTTTCGAAAATGAGCTTCATTATACGCGTTCACCCCACGATGTCGCTGCCGTTCTTCGTTGGGGTCTCCGTCACCTAGCTCTTGAGAATGGTCATTTCGCCAAAGACAGCGCTGAATGGGCATGGTACAATTCATTCTTCCAAGCGGAGCGGAATGCCTCATACCCTCCCAAAGCGTTCTCTGAACTATTGGTGCCTCAACTGCCTGCATCTCACATTGAGCTGTTGACCGCGACCCTTGGTTTGATATCATCTCTCGCGTCCCATGCAGAAGCGAACAGCATTTCTGGTAGCAAAATGTCAAAGTTCCTCGGTCTTTGGCTCCTGGCTATTCGAACTGATCAGTTCGATGATTGGCACCAGTTTTACGCTCGGTGGGAGCGGGCCGGTCGTATTCTCGAACATCTGTTCCTGGCTCACTTGAGGTAAGCTCGCATGGAGAGTCGATCTTATCTCTACTGATAACGTTACAGGGAGGAATCTCTCCATCAGCGTTTACCTACGCGTCTGCAGGAACTTGTCAAGTATTACCCGTACAACAAAGGCTCCCCCGCCGCAGAACATGACCTTCTCTCGCGACCCCGCTTTTCCACTCGCCAATATGACACTCTTTTCGTCCGCGTTGAGACTCTCCTCACGCACAGCGCTCGACCGCCTAAGCAGCACCCAATCCAACTCCTTCTCGATGCGTTCCAGATTCCTATCGAGAATTCATCTGGGAATGAGCCTATGGCATTTTGGAATAAGTTAAAGACCACGGCGTCTGAAGATGCGACTTCACCCGATGCAGAGGGACCTCAGTTCACGCGTATCTTCGTCGATGAAACGATCCAGTTGCTGTCCTTGATTCCCGCTAACAACAGCACTCCCACATCGCCTGCGTTCTTGACCTCACCGATCACCAATGTCGTGACTCGCAAACGTTCTTCCTCACTCACCAGGGTTCTCGAGAGTGCTTGCTCGAAATCAAACGCAAGCGTCGGATCTACACCTGCATCCCCTACTTTGCCGTCTTCGCCTGTGATTGCAGATTGGGCACAGTTTTCCCTATCCGGCTTTGGTGACGCCCCGACCACGCAGCCTCTAACTACTCTCTTGGACAAAGACGACGATATAGAGGTCACTCAACCTCGACTCTCTCGCAAATCCAGTCGCCAGCGAGGCAAGCCGCATACCCGCAGGCAACGCTCTGAAGACCACGACCCTTTGGATACCCCGCCGTCATCCCAGCGCGAATCCGAGCCATCCATTATCGAGACCAAACTCGGCTCAGTGCACGTGGTACAAATCGATGAAGCCTTCATTGATTTCTGGAGCGATGCCATCGTCGACCCTATCTCCGCTAATTGGCCATCATTCGTTGTTTGTGGTCTGAAGGAGATGCCGACAATCGACCAGCCGCCAATGCGTTGGCTCCTTATTGAACAGACGTACAGTCACCAGCAACCGCCCCGCGTTCCATCCCCGGATGGACACAGGGGTCGTTCTCCCCGCCCATCTTTTCGATCTGACATATCGGGTTTTCGTATCAATACGATGTTCTCTTCTGCCCGAAAACGTTTCAGTGTCTTCAGTAAATCCGCCACAGACCTGGATCCGAAGAAGTCAGGCGGTAAGGGGCCGATCGCGGGAGAACTCGGAGAAGTTCTTGTTGAAGAAGAGCCGACAATTACATCTACTCATCCCGCCCATGTCGATCACCATGTCGACAGGAATACACTTGTTAGTGGCGCGACAGCGGACACTGCCAATCAGCTGAAAGTAGACGAGATCTCCATTGCGCCTAGCAGTCCTGTTCCACCCGTAGATCTACCACCAACTCCCAAGGTAAGAATGTTTGTCATCGAATCGCGATTATACATGAATGATCGCCTTCTGTAAGGAAAAATCAGGCCCTGTTAAAGTACCAATGGAGGCACCCTCAGTTGAGCCTACCCCACAATCTGGGGCCAAGGACGATGATTCAACCTTACTGCCACGTTGGCCTGTCAAAGTATCAGAGGAGGTTGTCTCTGTCAAGCAGGATTCTGATGCTGTCAACTCCAAGGTTGATAACACTGTTGACCCCGATGGGAAGACTGCCCCGCTGGCGGCGGATCCTCCACGATCATCGGCTGCGCACGGTACAACCGACCCTACGGTTCTCACTCCAGGGCCCGTACTCCTCGTGGAAGGTCCTGCCACTGAATTTCAAGCAGGACCAATTGTCACTATCGAATTCCAGGACCGGCCTATCGAGGTCATCGGACAATCTGATGATTCCCCCGTAGAACCGACCATCGTGGTCGTGGTAGACGGTATCAATGAAGATCCGCGGGAAGGGCCGGAAGCTCTCACCACACCGCCGGCCCTCGAAACCGTTGTGCAAACCCCTGTTGCCCAGCCCACTGCCGTCGATGACACTTCGCTTGATCCTGCCGAAGTAGAGCCACGTGTCATGGTCCCATCTCCAAATGCTTCCGGTGACCTCGTAGCGCCGCCTACTTTCGAATCAACTAGCGGACGTGAGATTGATGATCGTGCTTCTGCATCTGCAGTCATTGCCCAGAACGAGGTTATCGCCACTGAGGCGGGAGCTCAGTTGGAACGTCATTCGGTTGCTTCTGTGGTTGATGGAACTCTGGAAGCCAAAGAAGCTGCCGAAAGTGCGGACATAGCTATCCCTGCACCAGAACACACTACCTTTGTTGAAGAGACCCCTGGCCCAGAGGGTTCCATTCCCACCTGTACTACCGAGAATGTCTGCCATGCCGCGGCCCCTGAACTCGTGTCTACAGAATCCCAGGACACCTTGGAAGCAGAAGGCTCATTCGTCACTCAGCGGGCGGAAGTACCCTTCGTGGGGATTGCCGTCGGCACGACTGCACATACCGTGACTGGCGGAATGGAACTTACCGCGGACCAAGTCCCTGAACTAGAAGCACAACCTCCCGTACAAGGTGCCATTGTCCACATCGTGGAGGCTCGTGTATCCACTGGCACCGGCAAACTGGCAGAAGACGTGACCCTTGAGCCCGAAGCAGAGGCTCAGACTCCGCCTGAAAGCAATGTCTCTCATGCTGATATCCCCGAGGTGGAAGTGCCAACGCCCGTTCCAGAAGCTGCTACGTTTGTCGACGATACCCCTGGTCTAGAAATGGCCAGGGAAGCGTGCGAGCCCGCCGAGCCTCTGCCAATTGTTGTTGCATCTGACGCGGTGGTAGTTGAAGCGCCCGAACCTGCGGTGGGAGCGATCGTGGAAGGTAAGGTTTTATCTTTTGCATTTCCGTTCTTCTTGGCTAAAGAAGTCCTTCCATCCATCGAAGCCGAGCCACCAACTCAGGTCGGTGACATGGAACTCGCAGTCGCGACTGAATCTGTCCCAGAACCAAACGCTGCATCTGCCGCGTTACCTGAAATTATTGCGATGAAGGCGGAGGCTAGACCAGTGCACGATGGCCTTATTGAAGATTCACGAGTGGATCCTTATTCTTTTGAGCGGGCGCCAATCGATGAGATGGCGGACATTGCCGTCGGCGAGCATACGCAAGTCGATCCAATCGTTGCTACTAACCCCGAGCCAATCAAGAACAAAACTGTAGAAGCCGCTTCCGAAGAAGCGCCGGTCCTCGTGGAACATTCCGGCCTGTCTGGATCTGTGGTCGAGCCCGTTGCCACGACGGACACCGTCGTGATCCAAAAGCCCGTCGCCCACGATGTGCACGCTCCCATCGAAATTGCATCAAGCGCGCTTGGAACTCAGTCTGTAGAGGACACCACGAGCATCATCGTCCTCTCTCAATCTGCGCCCGAAGAGGTCGTCACGGCGGAGACGCAGGCGGAATCTGAAGCCGACCCTCCCACGATGGTCGGCGTGGTCAGTGAGGATGCCAAGACAGAGCTTTCTACGTCCGACAGAGACCATGTGACGATCGAGCGAACGACGGTCCTTGTGGATGCCAACGACGAGTCTGAAACGTTGCTTCCCGAACCAGAAGCTACCGAGGACGATGCATTAGCGCCGGTCGCCGAATTCGTGCCTGACCACGTGGAGGTACAGCTCGCTGTCGTCGAAGAAGCAGAAGTGGTTACCAGTCCATCGGATGGTGAGTCCGGGCGATGTGTTGGTTCGAATCAGGTTGTCCGAGTTTCGATGACAGCACTTGTGGTTGAGATCGACGAGGGTGAAGACGACGAACTACAACCCATTGAACCTTCGACTGAGCAAGTCGCGGCGCGTAAGTGTCACCGAACTTGGCATGGATGTCGCTCACGCATTCGTGTCAGCGGAAACTGAAGTTGCTACGCACGAGCCAGATGGGCCGACCGAGGAGACCGCGCCCGTGGAGGCATAGAAATTGCCTCCGGCGTTGAAGTTCTGATGGGGTGTCCCTTTATGTTCCTCTTTTCGACGTTGAGTCGGATGCCTGCACTTCTCGGCCTCATCATCTTATGTTGCATTTTTCGAAGTTTCGACCCTTACTCCGTTTCCATTCTCGTTCTCAAAATCATGTTCTTACTCACATTCCTTCTTCCTACTTTGAACACAGTCGACGGTCGCTAGTATGTCACTATCTTTACACGTCTTTGGGCTCTTTCCGGAGTTTTCATTCGAACAGTCACTACGATATCTTCCACACCCTTGGCACTATTACTTCATCCCTCTCTACTCGATCTTGGTGCTCTCGATGTTCCAGTACTCTTGTGCGTAGTCTTGGATGGCGCGGTCGGAGCTGAATTTACCCATCTAATCATAGGCGAAATATTTAGATACCCTAAACATCGAAGCAATCGATCATGTTCACGTACCTTGGCAGTCGTTCTGATGCTCTTCTTGATCCACTCGGTGCGGTCATTGTAAGCTTCGTCTACCATGCGCAGCGCCTCGATGTCTGTTGCACAAAATCAATGTCAATACAGGGGGGAAGGGTCAAGCGAGAAACGCACAAGAATCGAAATCGTCGCTGACCAGATAGTGGTCGCCTTGTCGAATGGTGTTCAGCAACCTAGATCAGTCGTCAGACGCGCGAGAGGAGCGACACCACGTCCAAGGATGAACGTACGGGTCGTAGACGTGCTCGTCGCCAAACAGGCCGTTCGCGACCACGTCCAACACCGTGGCGAGCGCGAGCGACTTTTCTTCGACCGGCGCGGGGTGATACATGTGTTGGTAACGCAACTCTTCCACGTCGGGCGTCAGATTGCCAAAGAAGACTGTTCGTCGTCGTCAGCCTATCGGTCGACAAACGTAGAGCACGACGACTGACAGACGTTGCTCTCGCCGACTTCTTCTGCGATCTCGATATTGGCGCCGTCGACCGTGCCGAGCAAGAGGCCGCCGTTCAGGCAAAACTTCATGTTGGACGTGCCCGACGCTTCTGTGCCTGCGGTCGAGATGTGCTGGCTAATGTCCGAGGCGGGGATTAGCACCTCGGCCAAAGTCACGGAGTAATCCGGGAGGAAGAAGACACGGAGGTAGTCTTGTGTGTCCGGGTCGGCGTTGACCACACGCGCGACGTTCACGATGAGTCGAATGGTCTACGGAAGGTGGTCAGCGACATGGATCCGAAGAAAGGTACGGAGCGTTAGTATACCAATTTGGCGATATAGTCTTGTGATCCCGCATCAGCAATGAGTAGAGTGGCATGGGTAAGGACTTACAGCCGGGGGCGGCTTTCCCAGCGAAGAAGACGTTGCGCGGTGTGACTTTCTTCCGCTCTTCAGGCTTCATTGATTTCAATGTCAAGTAGCACTAGAAAACACGTAAGACCATCAAACTGCAGGGTTTATATACTCGTCGACGCACGTGGATGACACCAAGGATGTTGAGTGTCTGACGCTACGCACGTTATTAGTCTCGCCAAAGCATTTACCTCCACAGGATATTACCTTGTACTCATGTAATCTCTGCGGTATCCGGTTAACATAGCTGATGGACTGGCAAGATTCCCTCACCTTTATCTGGACGTCGAACAACGCATTCGTATTCACTTTCAGCCCCAGAGTCGTTTGCACGTAATGAGCCAACCGCTCTTTGTTGACGTGCTTCACGGATGCCCAGGCTTCCTGGAAGTCCTCGTCTTCTACGTAATCCAATAGTCCCTCGAGTTTCGATAAATCCTTCAACCATGCGCTCTTTGGCAGGCCGAGAGTTTTGGTGATGAGTTCACTCAGCGTTGGATTACACTTGGGGTAGATTTTAGCACTATCCTGTTTCTGACGCTGATGAGACGCACCTGATCAAGCCAGCGACGTGGAGTGACTTCAAAAGAAATCGTAACCTTAATTCTCCAGAAATTCAGCAGGGACACCTACTGCCATTGGTGACGTTTCCGAATCTTACATACTATTAGATCGCAGACAGAAAGAAAGACTGTCTAAAGAGACCTACTTGCTGATACCGAAGTAGTCCACAAAGTCTTTCAGGATTGTAGTCCTCACGAGGTCACTGTGTAACTGGGAAATCCCTCTCAGATGTACGCAGAATGAATCTAAATTACAGGGCATACCTCTGCAACGCCATTCACCTTCCTGCTTCCTGTTTAAACGGTATTTAGTCGGAAACCGCTAGCTTTCCGAGAGATTGACAAACCGATGCAAGCCAAATGAGCCATGCGGACATTTTTCGGAACATTCTCTGAGCAACCTTAGTTAAAATCATTTCCCTTAGAAAAGAGCACTATCACTCACCTTCGATCAGGGACATCCTTGCCAGTCGGTCACGGTCACCAGGAAACATCCGTTCGACGGCTAGGGTGGCCATTAGGTTAAACTCGGTGAGACATACACACACCCACATTGCAGGAATAACCTTTGTAACCGAGCACATTGTATTGTCAACTCAAAGGAGCTATATAAACAACTCACAGATTCTGCAATTAAAATTGTGGTTAGTAGAATGCTTCTCTCAAAAGAACTGAAGGACTGACGATATCGTAGATGATCTGCATGTGTCTGGGAGGTGGTAAATCGATAACATCGAACAGGGGCCTGATGGCGTACCGAGGCAGAAGATGCTCCATTAGCGGAACAGGCCATTTTTCCAACGCTTCCTGGAACAAATCTGTGTCAACGCGGTCAGGACCAAGAAAATGCACGACAGACAGGGAGCACGGTATGGTTTGTGAAGAAAAACGTATCCGTGACGATCTTCCACGCCGTTTGCCAGGGTAAGTCTTCTTCATCAAGTAAAATACGCATCAGTTCTGGGATGGCCAACGTGGGATGGGTCTGTGGAATGATTCAAACAAAGTCGCACCACGGTCAGGCTGAATATACTGACGTCATTAAGCTGTATTGCGACATCTGATGATGTTCAGGTGATTTGAGAAACATGTTTTCCAGCTTTAACTCACAGTCAGACAACTCAGTGATGGGTTTGCCAAGGTTCTTGAACCGCCTCAAGATGTCTGCGAGACTCGCTGCAGTCCAGAAGTACTGTTGTTTGAGGCGTAGCTCTTTGCCAACTGCCAAACCAAACCTGTAAGTAGAAGACCAACCTGTGGGTCGACCGGGCTCACAAGTTGTGTTGTCATTGGGATAAAGTACAGAGGTTATGGCAGCGGCACTATTCGAAGATTCCACAGCACGTTCGTAATCTCCAGCTAAAAGGGATGAGTCAGGCGACAAATGGCGCGTTCTTCGAGTGTCAGAATTCTCACCATTGAAACTGTTCAAGTCGAACCCTCTCTTGGGTTTACTCTCCCAAAGACGAAGATTGTTGGTATTCCTGGTTTCAAAGCCCGGAATCATGATATCGTATGCAACCGCCAGCACTTCTTGTCCACCGTGCCATACCCCGCGCCCACTCCCGTCGTGGTACCTTTCTGCCTCTCCGTAGAAACGAATTTCGTATACGACATCGATGCGAGGCAGCTCCCAAGGATTTGAGTTCTCGAGCCAAGGATCGGGCGCTTCGAGTTGCTGTCCGTCAGGGGAGATGAGCTGCTGGAAGATGCCGTACTTGTAGCGCAACCCGTATCCCCAAACTGGGAGCTCCTGGGAGGCCGATGAGTCGAGATAGCATGCCGCGAGACGTCCCAGGCCGCCGTTCCCCAATCCAGCATCTCTCTCTTGGGCTAGGACGTCCTCGAGGTTGAACCCAAGCTTTTCAACGCCTTCCACGTACTTGTCTTTCAATCCGAGATTGAGAAGTGCGTTGTCGAGTGCTCTTCCCATCAGGAATTCGAGGGAAAGATAATAGGCACGCTTTCCCTCTTTGCGGTTGTAGTGTAATTGTGTGTCGTTCCAGTTGATCTAGGATGAACATCGTCTGAAAGTTGGGAATGCGTCCGTCGTGATGCACACTCACGAGCAGGTTATCGCGGACGGACAACGCAGTCGCCTGATAAGCACCAAGGTCGTCGAGACTGTGAACTGGGCGCGCCAACGAAGTCTGTACGTGGTTCACAAAAGACCGAGTGATGGATTGAACGCCTTGCAGGGGTCAGGACCAGAGACAACCGGACGTAGTAGATAACGGCCTCCTCTATGACTTACTCGTATCGAGCTGCCTGAAACCGTCTCTCCACACGTCCTCCTCGCCTCTGGGCCACTTATCTCGTCCAAGTTCATCCTTCTCCGGAAGGTAAGCTGAAACAAGGCCAGACCTGCTAAGGGGAATGCTCTCCTCCAATAGACTCTTTCTACGCACCTGTGAGAGATCTGACATGTCTACGGGGCCGTTTGGGTCTGCCAATGGCCGCGGGATCGATGGTGGATGTCATGTCAATGTGGAAATCGTGTTCAGAGAGATGGTGGGGGTAAATTTCCACACTGGCAGATCCGCACAGCAACCATGGGGTGGCACTTGAAAAGCGCCGGTGTCAGGTTAGTCGAACTTTTAGGGGCTCATTCCGTTTCCATGGATGAAATCGCCTGCCACGTTGAAGTAACCAAGCCTCGAACGGCTTCAAAGCATGGAGACCTATGCTGTATACAGATATACTGTAGAAGTTCCTACCACTGCCATGTTCCCGGAGTCAGGATCTGGTCCGGAAAATCAGCCATTCAATGGCCATGCTAGTATACGTATACTACAGAGAACAGCCTGAGATCTGAGCATGAAATATTTCGGCAATGCTTCCTGGAACCACGCCAGAAATTGGTCGACAGAATAACGAAGGCTGTTCTTAGATCACGAAATCTCCTTAGACGGCCGGTGGAGATCAGCTAGCTCCCGCAGCGGCGAATGCGGCCCGGGGAGCAGCACTTCCGGCAGCAATCGCACACAGGTAGATCGGCACACACGCGACAGAGTTTGAAGGACTTGGCACTGGCTTGCGGGTCCCAGTGGACGAGTAAAGGTTATCAGAGGCCTTTGGAGCATTGTCTGCCCGACAACGATGTGTCGCAGGTCGTCGGGGGAGAGAATTAAGTGGCTGCGATCCCCATCGCCTCCGTTTTCCCTGTGCACAATGGCGAGGGCACAGAACGCAGCCGGAAGGATCTTCAGGATGTTCGACTCGCGGACGAGACATGTTGTCTCCACAACACGTTTACGAAGGCGCAGCACGGGTAAGATGCCACATATGCAACTAACCTGCTGCATTCGGAATGGACGTGGTATTCATCTCGATGACATCAAGATCTTATGAAAGGTTCAATGTTGCTTGCACCACTGATACAATTCAAATTTTCGTATTTAGTGGGAATTCTCCAGAGAGGCAGATTGGCGTTCAAAATGAACTGACACTGGCTTCACTAAAGGGGGCGCTTCAAAGAGTTGGTCGACTCACCTGTGATCGTACATCTAATTCAAGTTCGGAATCCAGTCGTGAAGTGTGTCCGAGTTGTAGGGCAGTGTGACGGAGATGCTTCCCTGTAAACGTACACGTACCACCAGGGGGGTGCCTGGAGGGCCTTGCTATGTTTGTATGACCCAAAAATTCATTTCAGTCCAACCAAATCCATTGAGTTTGCGTGGCCGCTACTCGTCGACATCGCCGTCTCCATTGTCAATGTTCAACTTCCTCTTTCTGCCCGGTAACGCCGCTCCGCCACCGTAACCGACACCCGCCTTCTGTCGTAAAATGTCCAGGTCCTGCTGTGCCTCCTCGGCCCATTCCAGGACGAGATGTCGTCCGAGCAAGTGCGTATGCCGCAGCGCGGCGTAAGCGTTCTCAGCTTCATGTCGCGTAATGAACTCGAGGAAAGCGAACCCACGCGACCGGGCATCGAACCGCTTCGGTAGACGAACTGACTTTAGCTGACCGTGTGCGCTTCGGTCATACTTGAGGACATCGTAAATACAGGGACGGAGCGGAAGACGTACCCAAAGAGGTCCCTGATGTCCTTTTTCGTCGCTTCGAACGGAACGTTCTTGACGATCATCTTGGTCGTTCTGGATTTGATAGTCGCCTTGTCCTTGGAATCGTCTTCCTCGGTCCCGCGCCCAGCAAACTTGACATGCAGCGCATGGCCGTCGAGCGTAAACCCCTGCATGCCATTGAGCGCTCTCTTGGCACCCTCTACTGTCTTGAACCCGACAAATCCATAGCCCATGCTGAGCCTGGCAGCTTCGGCACCGGGTACGGCAGGCCGTTTCGGGTCTGGCTTGGTTTGGACCCGAGCGAACGCGAAATCGGGCAGATTCCTAAAGACCTGCTTCAGCCGCTCGGCCGTCGTGCTGAAGGCCAGGTTCTTCACGAATAGCGTCGAGCCCGCAGACAGAGGAGCCTCCCTCTCGTCCATAGAGTCAGGTGTTTCCTGATCAACAATGGTGACGGGTTTAACTCCAGATGCGATTGCGGCAGAAGGCCGTGATCCTGCGTCTTCAGACCCATCTTGAAACATCCCAAGAGGCCCTTTCTCCAAATATATAACGGAATTTCCTAGGCGCCGATAAGCAACCGCACGAAAAGCTTTGCTGGCATCGGCGATGTGCTCAAATTCCACTACTGCCATTGTTCCTGCGGGTGGGACAATGACCCTGCTCAGTTCACCGTGCACTTCGAATTGCTCACGAATCTGATTGGCAGACGTCCCATAAGGTATGTTTTTGACCAAGATTATGGTATCCGAGCGACCCCGAGATGAAAAGGACGAAAGGATGACACCCTGCGACTCCAGATAGGACTTCGTCTCTTGGATTACATGTGTCTCAGCCAATGCTAGTTTCACGGCTGCATTACTCGACTCAGGATTCAAAATATCCGCCTTGGGTATATTGAGGCGATCTGCGATCGAAGAGACGACAGCATCGCTCTGCATGCAACGAAATATATTAGACTACATGAAAGCAAGCGCGGGACATTGCCTTGACGAACATTCATGTACAACATGCTCCAATTAAACTCTCGTCCCGCGGTCGTTTTACGCTTTACTTTGCGCTCGTCTTTCACAGAGAGCTTCTTGTCACATGTGTCCAGACCCTCGGTTTTGTCTTTACGATCCACTGCAGCTAGAATGTGCAGTAATCGTCCTTGAAAAGACTTCTTGTCGAGCGCTTCAAAAGCCGCCAAAGCACAGGAGGGCTGCGCGAAGGTGACATATGCGAGCCCCTTTGACTGCTTGGACGCAGAGTCAAGCGGGATATGTACCTGCTGGTAGGTGAGTACAAAGCCAGAAAACTTTTCGGTCAGGACATCCAACAAATCTGATGTCCCCGTGCTGTGAAATGAAGACGAACGTCTTACCTAAAAGGAAGTCGAGTCAGTGCACAATCAAAGAAATACATCAGCAGCGAAAAGTCAGAACAAATACTATCTATTATTAATTTCCCGGAAGATCATCACATTCCTTCAGAATCTGATGTCCCTATTTGTTTTGTCATCGTGGACGACGTGTCCTTCAGTATTACGCACCGACGCTCACCTGTTTGATCTCTCCGTACGGCCGGAAGAGCGCGAGTAGATCGCTGTCAGTACATGAGAAAGCTAGGTTGCGAAGAAAGAGGCGCGACGTCTGCTGGATGGTTTCTTTTACAGAGTCATCCAGTGGAAGAGGGTTAGTTGATTTGTCATCCTCTGAGAGTCGGCGCCGTTTGTTTGGACGAGGTGCGGGTGCATCCTTGGCGCCCTGTTGAAACAGTCACCAACACGCTGGAGGAAAACGTAGAGTTCATACCTCTACGATCGCAACATTGATTCGTGATGACCCGATAAAAGTACGATCGAACCAGTCCCTTGCAGCAGTTGCCTCCTCGTCGGACTTGAACCCTATGAAGGCAAACCGTCGGGACGTGCCATCAGGCTTAAGGGCGAGTTTGATGTCGGTGATGGTCCCAGCCTTTTGTTCAAAGTGTTTTCGGAGACGCTCTTGGGTTAGATTCGCAGGTAAATTTTTGACGATGAGACGGGACATGGACGTCGAGTTGCAGCAGCGCACGCAGAAAAACACCTAGGCCAGCTCCGCTCGGAACATGCCGAAGTGATCTGCAACACACGACGATGGCATCTTCATCGATATTTGGCCAGGAGAAAAACCCCAGAGGAATACCCAAAGCACCTTTCATAGTAAGTGTATATCGACACACATGGACTTCGATGCCATCGGCATTGCAACTTTCTAGACCAATGTCGAGGGATACGTCGGCGGTCCGGACGGTGACGTCGAGGCACCCCTCAAGGCCTTCCAAGACGCGATCGCGTGCGCTCCCTCGTCTCATTCTGGCATAACGTTCTCGAGCCGATAACAGTACAGGAAATACCGTTACATGGACGCGAACTTGACACAACGTCGAAGGGGACTCGAAGACAAGATACCGGACATCAAGAAGACGCTTCACATGGTCGAATTCCTGCAAGAGATACGCGTAGGTAGATTGCCTCGTCGATTCGTCACGCCTACATGCTATCCGTAGGAGGGTAAACAAAAAGCGGACGACGTGGACGAGCTCGAGGACGAGGTCGTAAAGAAGCCACTGACTACGACATTCGAGTTGAATGACACACTTTACGCAGAGGCACAACTCGAGGATACAGATACCGTTTATCTTTGGCTAGGGGTGCGCCGTTTGGATCTTCCTCTCCCATCTCGCGTTGATCGCGCTTCTGCAGGCAAACGTCATGCTATCGTATAAACTTCCGGCGGCCATTTCGCTACTACGATCCAAACTTGGCGCAGCCGAAGTTGGCTTGAGAGCCACTGTAGAGGATTTGGAGTTCCTTCGCGAGCAACTTACGGTGATGGAGGTGAACACGGCGAGGATATACAACTGGGATGTGAAACGGAGAAGAGGGCGGTCGACAGGACCTGCGGAGAAGAAGGGTTGAAAAGCGCGCCTGTCCTGCTGTCCGTACTCCGAGTCCAGACTACGGTACGATCGCAGGGACGAGGTCTAACTCCATTTCCATTCTCGTTCTCAAAATCATGTTCGCACTCACATTCTTTCTTCCTACTTTGACACACTAGCCAGTATGTAATTATCTTTACACGTCATTGGGCTTATCTTGGAGTCTGGATTCGAACGGTCGTTACGATATCTTCCACACCTTTCGCGCCACTACTCCAACCCTCTCTACTCGACCTTGGTGCTCTCGATGTTCCGGTACTCTTGTGCGTAGTCCTGGATGGCGCGGTCAGAGCACAATTTACCCGTCCAATCATACAATGATTCTTTCAACTCGGACTATGATCTATTAGGTGTTCTCAGAATCCTTGTAAATCCGGATGGAGATGGACACCCATCTCATACTCAAGGGTTGCATCGCCTCCTTCCTCGGAAAACTGTCCTTAATCAGGAACTCTGGGATGACATTTATCTAGCACCAAGTCATGTTCAACTCGGGGAGCTACTGGCACAATTCGTATTTCTCGCTTTAGGAGGTAGGCTTACCTCGATGCTTCGGACTCGGGGTGTGTGATGGAGGAAATCGTGCCAAATGGGAGGACTATTCATCCGAGAGTTCCTTCTCTGTGCGGGGGAACGCGTTGTGAGTGGGAATGGAAAGAAAAATCAAATCGAACCGCATGCAAAAGGAACGGGCATCAACGCTCTGCGCTATAATTAGGAGACCGGCCACCGGCAGCGCACGCATTGCCGACTGGGTTAGTCCCCGATTATCCGCTTACACTTTTCTCTTCCGAACGATCAAGCGCGAACACGTCGAGCGGCCTCAAGTCGTCCATACCAAAGCTGTCAATGTTGTCCACCACCAGCGGATATGGTGCGTGCGAGGATACGTCGATCCTGGCAGACAGCGGACGACATGTTTGCGCAGTCGACCTGTACGAAGACGAGTACGACGATCGGGTATATCAAGCAAAGGCGCACATCTTGAACCGTTCAATACAAGAGATCGGGATGGGTAAATACCAGGTAAGCGTAGAGGAGGGTCCGAGTCATTCCTACCGCGTATGACACTTGAACTAACGGGGTTTACCATCGTTGTCTGTAGTGGTGTCTTTTCGTCGTCGCCGGGTTTGGGTGGTTCGCGTATGTCTCTTGTCTTCCTGGCCGCAGTCGGACGAGGATGCTAACAGTCCATTCATAGTGACAGCGTCTGGCCGGTAAGCGCCCACGACGAGATGCGTCCTCATCCCTCGAAACTAGACATACGTTCGCACAGCTACTGAGTGGGCTTATTCTCACGCCGGTTATTTACGAGTTCCACTTCAATGGCCCGTTACTCTCTTTGGCATCTAACATCGGGCTCCTCGTCGGAGCCATCTTTTGGAGCCTCGCATGTGATATCTGGGGTCGGAGGTCTGTTCGTTCTCGTCGTCTTGACATGCTGACCTGATCCGCCTGCATAGATGGTCGTTCAACTTGACGCTGCTCATCGCAGGTGCTTTCGGCTTGGTTGCCGCTGCCTCGCCTGATTTCGTCACCTTGGCGTCTTTGATCGCCGTCGTTGGCGTGGGTGTCGGTGGTAGGTGTGCTTCGTTTCACGGCGAACTGTGCATTTGAAATATTTTGGAGGTAACATGCCTGTGGATTCTGCCGTCTTCTTGGGTAAGTTGGCTGCTTCCGTTTCCACAAGACTGACAGACCGATTTTCTGTCGCCAGATTTCGTTCCTGGATCTCATCAGTACCTTCTTACGGTGCTCTCCATTTGGTGGTCCCTGGGACAGCTTCTTTGCAGTCTCGTGAGTACGAGAAGAGCACCAAACCGTTCATCTAATGCACCAGCATTTTACAGATCGCGTGGCCCTTGATTGCCAACTTTTCCTGTGCCAATCCCCTGGGCTGTGAAAGGTCCAACAACATGGGGTGGAGATACCTTCTCTTTGCGCTTGGTGGACTCACTCTTTTTCTCTGGGGCCTCCGTTTCTTTATCTTTACCCTCTTCGAAAGTCCACGATTTCTCTCTGGCATCGGCAAGGACGCCGAGGCGACTGACGTCATCCATCGGTTAGCGAGATACAATGGCAAATCCAGCACACTGACGGTCGAAGAGCTCGAGACACCTGGACGGAACCAGGACGCGTTGACGTGGCGACGTGACATTCTTTCCAAAGGCTCCAAGTACAACCTCGATCACGTCAAAGCGTTATTTGCGACGCGAAAGATGGCGTGGTCCACCAGCCTGCTGATCGCTCTATGGGGTATGATCGCATTCCCTCTTCGTTCTCAGCGATTGTAGTTGAATCATTTTGCACCAAGGCATCATCGGTCTCGCGTCGACACTGTATAACAGCTTTTTGCCTTACTTGTGAGTATGTCAGTCACCCGCTTGACGACGCTGACCTTCCGTCAAGGTTGTCTAGTCGTGGTGCCGTATTTGGAGACGGGTCCCTTTATATCACTTACCGCAACGTACGCATTTCTTGTTCGCATGCAAGTTAATACCCACCTTGTGCGGACAGCAAGTGATTTTGAGCCTGATCGGTGTCCCTGCCGCCTTTTTTGCCGGATGGGCCGTCGAGCTCCCGTATCTTGGCCGCAAAGGCAGCCTTGCGATGTCCTCAGGCGAGTCTCTTCTCCATCTCATTCACATACGTCACTCAACGACCTCCTGCGATATAAAGCGCTCACGGGCGCATTTCTGTACGCGAGCACTACCTCCAAGACCTCGAACGCACTTCTGGGGTGGAACTGTGGCTATGTGTTTTTCAGCAACGTGGGTGCCCGATGACGATAATCAGTATTTTTTAACGAGTGTTGACGGGGACATAGACAATGTATGGCGTATTGTATGCAATCTCGCCAGAAATATTTCCGGCCAAGGATCGCGGGACGGGAAATGGTCTGACGGCCACCGCGTCTCGCGTGTTTGGCGTCATGGTACGTGCCCTGTCTTCCGTCCGTGTTACTTGCCCACCGATCCGGCCCACGTAGGCGCCTGTCATTGCGCTGTACGCCAACATCACGACTGCGGTGCCAGTGTACATTGCGGGTGGCATGATCGTGTTTGCGGGGCTCTTGGCCTTGTTGCTGCCGTACGAACCGAGAGGTAAGGTTTCCATCTAGACGTGTCTATAATACCCTAGATTTTCGGGTCGATGTGGTCCCAATGACGCCTGTAAATGAATAGATTTGTTGCTGTCTGAAACACACATGAACCATATGGCCTTCCGGCCCATAATAGGCTGGTCACCAAACTAGCAGGAGTTCATCACAGGTATTCCGCGCTCATTAGTTCCAACTCTTGACATCCCAAAACACTGATGAGAGATCACCAATCCTGGGTATTTGATATTCATATGCGCCATCATACTGCAACGCTTACAGTTGGACCGTAGATGCTGGCACCGGCATTATGTCGTGCATATCGATCAATAGGCCGTAAGTTCGTGCACGAGCCGCTCGATTTGGTCCAGTAACGAGACTTTGGATATCAGACATACATGAACGTGATTTTTTCCTGCGGACACCGTGACAGATACTACCAGCTGGTGAATGGCGGCTGACCAACGAATATGTAACGCACTAGAACGCTGCGTATCCACCTGAGCTTAGAGGCCAGGCCGCATGTCCTCTTAAGCTGAATTGGTGACACGTCATAGACGGCGTTTGCCAAATCATGACATAGATCCAAACTGTGCGTGCTCAACTTGGAACGTGCCCTCACAATCGTGGTGGTGGGGAAGAGCCTGAGGAAGGGGAGGTACTCGGGGCAGCATCGAAGACGATGACCGCGTATTCCATCAACTTTGCTTGTCTATGAGCAGCCGTCAGGAGATGAAGCGAACATAGGATGAACTCCGGGCCCATGACAGATTCACCAAAATATTAGACGTCAGACGGTGACGGTCCGATTGACTCACTCAACGGAAAAGCTATTTATGCTAACATTTATGCAAAACTAGAAAATGCTAAACTGTGGAAAGCCAGAGCACCATTTAGTTTTAGCCGTTGGCAGTCATAATGAGACCATGCCCCATGACTTCATCATCATATATACTAATGGTGTACATTCATTCAGTCTTGGTGAAAATTTGTGGTTGTACATTTGTGAATCTAACCCCATTCTCAAGGTAGGCTAGTAGCGGCTTCAGACAGTGGTTTCTAGGTTGGTTTACCTTTTAGCACAGTCACATGTCATTATTTCTGCCCCCGGACTTCCTCCTATCCGCAGATGGCTTCGTTTTGTCGTCCCCATGAAAGAATAGGGTACAAATGTTTCACCTCCAATTCGTTCCCAAATCCCTATTTCGGACTTCCTAAGGTGGCATGCAGCAGGACCAGGATGAGCATACTGCCCATAGAGACCAAAAGTGCTGATCTTCCCTATGATCATGACGTGGGATCCAGTCACTTCATCGTGCCGAAACTCCTGTTTCTCTCGGCTGTTAGAGACTGATGGTCTGCCTGAGGAATCGCAGTGAACCTCGAAGATCTGCGCGCACACCAGGTCGCCATCACGAGATGCAGCAGCCCGCGTCTGGATCTTGATGTCGAATTCCGATATGTATTCTTGCATCGTGATGTATTCCCCAACAGGGACGGGCTGATCTCCTACTACAGTGGCTCAAAAAAGTAATGCACGCCTACTAACTGATTGATATCTCAACAACAAAACAATATTATCAGATAATGTTAGGGAGCGAAATGTAGAGGATTTAGTACTCTACAATATTGTCCAGCCATGTGAATTGTGATATTTAAAAGTACATGCTTCAGAGACAAAATATAATAGGAGTCTCATTTTGACCTTTGAAAATAATCACTTTCAT